>CAUVWG010000018.1:0-53000 GCA_963555595.1 Tethea ocularis | reverse complement strand
CTCTTTTCACTAGGATCTTAAACGCTAATAACGTATTTCTTTGACTCGATTTAACCTATAAACCGCGCCGCATCATGTTGCCATAGCCAGTGTCCCGCCGGCCGGCGCAGTGAGCTGAAGTGTGCACGTGCCTCATTTCTGCCAGGTAATATAAAATTGTACTGTCGTAAAATTTCGGTTTGCGTCTTTAATATCGACTAATTTCAAATTTTCTATATCTTATTTCCATTCAAATTTATCTATCTCTGGTAGTGTGTAACAGTTTTTATGATTGTTAAATTGTTTAATTAGTTATCTTGGTAAATATTAAAAATCACCCCATAGGGTTAGTTGTAACAAAATCCCGGGGCTTGTTGTAACGTGTTACAACATGCCCCAAGTTATGATGTAGGTACCTACTTTTTTCCTTTGTTTTAGAATGAGGGATAAAAGAAAGTCAGAGCGGGCAACACAAAGCCAAGAAGTGTACGAGTTAGCGGCAGCTGAAGTTTTAGAAAAAAAATGCAGTATTCGGAAAGCTAGTCAGACTTTCGGATTATGTCACGTCTCTCTTTATAGATACATAAAGAAAAAGAAGAATAATGAAAGATTAAGAGTTGGTTATGTTAAGCCTAGACAAGTATTTACTGCAGAAGAGGAAGGCAAGATAGCTTCCTACCTACTCAAGTGCGCCGATATATATTTTGGACTACTTCCTATAGAAGTAAGGAAACTAGCTTACCAATGCGGTGTGCAGCTTAGTGCTAAAAACATTCCTCTTTCTTGGCATCAAAATAACATGGCTGGTACTGACTGGTTCCAAAATTTTATGCGCAGAAATTCACATTTATCTCTAAGGACACCAGAAGCGACGTCTTTAAGTCGAGCGACGTCTTTCAATAAGACTAACGTTAAAAGTGTATTTGAGTTGATTTTTGATAAGAATTACATAATACTTACTTTAGAAAGATGTCAATTTTGATAAAAATAAACAAAGAATAAATAATTAGAGGTATTATTGTCGTTTTTTTTTGTCGTTACTACTTGCCCCGGTAGACGTTACAACTTGCCCCAAACACGAGGTAAGTTGTAACACCGCACTTCTTCTAGAAAATAATTGATTGTAAAATAATGACCAATAGTTATGGTATTCTTTTTACTTGATTTGGTAGAGGAAGAGTTACAGTATCCATCCATCTTTATTTAGTAGAAATTTAATCAATAGATCTCAAGATATATTAGTTTAATGAAAACTGTTACAACAAGCCCTCCCTCCACAATTTTCAGTAATTTTCAGTTTTCAGTAAATTTTTATATTAACTGACACCTCTTGCGGCATTTCCACGTCCACTACTTATTTTATTATAAATTTTTCAAAGTTAAGTACCTAACAAAAAAGTCTTCCTAAGCGCTTCACGCAACAGGGAAAACATCGATAATTTTGTCAAAAATTCACCTTTCGCGCCGCGGTTTGTGCTTCGGACCTCCTATAGTATCCCTAGAGTAGTTTCAGGACGTTTTCATATAAAAATAGTTTAAAATTTTCAAATAACCAGTAAAAAACACATAAAATTTCAATTTTCTTAAAAATTTTCCTTGGTACCTACCTTTTTTCCGGTCTGGTCGAGCTTCCCTCGCCGATCCTCGTCTCTGGACACCTCTCGAAGCCCTCTGCTACGTATACCTGCAAAGTTACAAACAAATTAAAGTCAAATTTTCAACAATTTTCAGTAATTTTCAGTTTTCAGTAAATTTTTATATTAACACTAACCTTTTTTCGGGTTTGGCCGAGCTCCTCTCGCCGATCCGCGTCTGCCGACACCTCTTGCGGCATTCCACGTCCACTACTTATTTTATTATAAATTTTTCAAAGTTAAGTACCTAACAAAAAAGTCTTCCTAAGCGCTTCACGCAACAGGGAAAACATCGATAATTTTGTCAAAAATTCACCTTTCGCGCCGCGGTTTTCTGCCATCAATAGTGTCTTCGGACCTCCTATAGTATCCCTAGAGTAGTTTCAGACGTTTTCATATAAAAATAGTTTAAAATTTTCAAATAACCAGTAAAAAACACATAAAATTTCAATTTTCTTAAAAATTTTTCCTTGGTACCTACCTTTTTTCCGGTCTGGTCGAGCTTCCCTCGCCGATCCTCGTCTCTGGACACCTCTCGAAGCCCTCTGCTACGTATACCTGCAAAGTTACAAACAAATTAAAGTCAAATTTTCAACAATTTTCAGTAATTTTCAGTTTTCAGTAAATTTTTATATTAACACTAACCTTTTTTCGGGTTTGGCCGAGCTCCTCTCGCCGATCCGCGTCTGCCGACACCTCTTGCGGCATTCCACGTCCACTACTTATTTTATTATAAATTTTTCAAAGTTAAGTACCTAACAAAAAAGTCTTCCTAAGCGCTTCACGCAACAGGGAAAACATCGATAATTTTGTCAAAAATTCACCTTTCGCGCCGCGGTTTTCTGCCATCAATAGTGTCTTCGGACCTCCTATAGTATCCCTAGAGTAGTTTCAGACGTTTTCATATAAAAATAGTTTAAAATTTTCAAATAACCAGTAAAAAACACATAAAATTTCAATTTTCTTAAAAATTTTCCTTGGTACCTACCTTTTTTCCGGTCTGGTCGAGCTTCCCTCGCCGATCCTCGTCTCTGGACACCTCTCGAAGCCCTCTGCTACGTATACCTGCAAAGTTACAAACAAATTAAAGTCAAATTTTCAACAATTTTCAGTAATTTTCAGTTTTCAGTAAATTTTTATATTAACACTAACCTTTTTTCGGGTTTGGCCGAGCTCCTCTCGCCGATCCGCGTCTGCCGACACCTCTTGCGGCATTCCACGTCCACTACTTATTTTATTATAAATTTTTCAAAGTTAAGTACCTAACAAAAAAGTCTTCCTAAGCGCTTCACGCAACAGGGAAAACATCGATAATTTTGTCAAAAATTCACCTTTCGCGCCGCGGTTTTCTGCCATCAATAGTGTCTTCGGACCTCCTATAGTATCCCTAGAGTAGTTTCAGACGTTTTCATATAAAAATAGTTTAAAATTTTCAAATAACCAGTAAAAAACACATAAAATTTCAATTTTCTTAAAAATTTTCCTTGGTACCTACCTTTTTTCCGGTCTGGTCGAGCTTCCCTCGCCGATCCTCGTCTCTGGACACCTCTCGAAGCCCTCTGCTACGTATACCTGCAAAGTTACAAACAAATTAAAGTCAAATTTTCAACAATTTTCAGTAATTTTCAGTTTTCAGTAAATTTTTATATTAACACTAACCTTTTTTCGGGTTTGGCCGAGCTCCTCTCGCCGATCCGCGTCTGCCGACACCTCTTGCGGCATTCCACGTCCACTACTTATTTTATTATAAATTTTTCAAAGTTAAGTACCTAACAAAAAAGTCTTCCTAAGCGCTTCACGCAACAGGGAAAACATCGATAATTTTGTCAAAAATTCACCTTTCGCGCCGCGGTTTTCTGCCATCAATAGTGTCTTCGGACCTCCTATAGTATCCCTAGAGTAGTTTCAGACGTTTTCATATAAAAATAGTTTAAAATTTTCAAATAACCAGTAAAAAACACATAAAATTTCAATTTTCTTAAAAATTTTCCTTGGTACCTACCTTTTTTCCGGTCTGGTCGAGCTTCCCTCGCCGATCCTCGTCTCTGGACACCTCTCGAAGCCCTCTGCTACGTATACCTGCAAAGTTACAAACAAATTAAAGTCAAATTTTCAACAATTTTCAGTAATTTTCAGTTTTCAGTAAATTTTTATATTAACACTAACCTTTTTTCGGGTTTGGCCGAGCTCCTCTCGCCGATCCGCGTCTGCCGACACCTCTTGCGGCATTCCACGTCCACTACTTATTTTATTATAAATTTTTCAAAGTTAAGTACCTAACAAAAAAGTCTTCCTAAGCGCTTCACGCAACAGGGAAAACATCGATAATTTTGTCAAAAATTCACCTTTCGCGCCGCGGTTTTCTGCCATCAATAGTGTCTTCGGACCTCCTATAGTATCCCTAGAGTAGTTTCAGACGTTTTCATATAAAAATAGTTTAAAATTTTCAAATAACCAGTAAAAAACACATAAAATTTCAATTTTCTTAAAAATTTTCCTTGGTACCTACCTTTTTTCCGGTCTGGTCGAGCTTCCCTCGCCGATCCTCGTCTCTGGACACCTCTCGAAGCCCTCTGCTACGTATACCTGCAAAGTTACAAACAAATTAAAGTCAAATTTTCAACAATTTTCAGTAATTTTCAGTTTTCAGTAAATTTTTATATTAACACTAACCTTTTTTCGGGTTTGGCCGAGCTCCTCTCGCCGATCCGCGTCTGCCGACACCTCTTGCGGCATTCCACGTCCACTACTTATTTTATTATAAATTTTTCAAAGTTAAGTACCTAACAAAAAAGTCTTCCTAAGCGCTTCACGCAACAGGGAAAACATCGATAATTTTGTCAAAAATTCACCTTTCGCGCCGCGGTTTTCTGCCATCAATAGTGTCTTCGGACCTCCTATAGTATCCCTAGAGTAGTTTCAGACGTTTTCATATAAAAATAGTTTAAAATTTTCAAATAACCAGTAAAAAACACATAAAATTTCAATTTTCTTAAAAATTTTCCTTGGTACCTACCTTTTTTCCGGTCTGGTCGAGCTTCCCTCGCCGATCCTCGTCTCTGGACACCTCTCGAAGCCCTCTGCTACGTATACCTGCAAAGTTACAAACAAATTAAAGTCAAATTTTCAACAATTTTCAGTAATTTTCAGTTTTCAGTAAATTTTTATATTAACACTAACCTTTTTTCGGGTTTGGCCGAGCTCCTCTCGCCGATCCGCGTCTGCCGACACCTCTTGCGGCATTCCACGTCCACTACTTATTTTATTATAAATTTTTCAAAGTTAAGTACCTAACAAAAAAGTCTTCCTAAGCGCTTCACGCAACAGGGAAAACATCGATAATTTTGTCAAAAATTCACCTTTCGCGCCGCGGTTTTCTGCCATCAATAGTGTCTTCGGACCTCCTATAGTATCCCTAGAGTAGTTTCAGACGTTTTCATATAAAAATAGTTTAAAATTTTCAAATAACCAGTAAAAAACACATAAAATTTCAATTTTCTTAAAAATTTTCCTTGGTACCTACCTTTTTTCCGGTCTGGTCGAGCTTCCCTCGCCGATCCTCGTCTCTGGACACCTCTCGAAGCCCTCTGCTACGTATACCTGCAAAGTTACAAACAAATTAAAGTCAAATTTTCAACAATTTTCAGTAATTTTCAGTTTTCAGTAAATTTTTATATTAACACTAACCTTTTTTCGGGTTTGGCCGAGCTCCTCTCGCCGATCCGCGTCTGCCGACACCTCTTGCGGCATTCCACGTCCACTACTTATTTTATTATAAATTTTTCAAAGTTAAGTACCTAACAAAAAAGTCTTCCTAAGCGCTTCACGCAACAGGGAAAACATCGATAATTTTGTCAAAAATTCACCTTTCGCGCCGCGGTTTTCTGCCATCAATAGTGTCTTCGGACCTCCTATAGTATCCCTAGAGTAGTTTCAGACGTTTTCATATAAAAATAGTTTAAAATTTTCAAATAACCAGTAAAAAACACATAAAATTTCAATTTTCTTAAAAATTTTCCTTGGTACCTACCTTTTTTCCGGTCTGGTCGAGCTTCCCTCGCCGATCCTCGTCTCTGGACACCTCTCGAAGCCCTCTGCTACGTATACCTGCAAAGTTACAAACAAATTAAAGTCAAATTTTCAACAATTTTCAGTAATTTTCAGTTTTCAGTAAATTTTTATATTAACACTAACCTTTTTTCGGGTTTGGCCGAGCTCCTCTCGCCGATCCGCGTCTGCCGACACCTCTTGCGGCATTCCACGTCCACTACTTATTTTATTATCAATTTTTCAAAGTTAAGTACCTAACAAAAAAGTCTTCCTAAGCGCTTCACGCAACAGGGAAAACATCGATAATTTTGTCAAAAATTCACCTTTCGCGCCGCGGTTTTCTGCCATCAATAGTGTCTTCGGACCTCCTATAGTATCCCTAGAGTAGTTTCAGACGTTTTCATATAAAAATAGTTTAAAATTTTCAAATAACCAGTAAAAAACACATAAAATTTCAATTTTCTTAAAAATTTTCCTTGGTACCTACCTTTTTTCCGGTCTGGTCGAGCTTCCCTCGCCGATCCTCGTCTCTGGACACCTCTCGAAGCCCTCTGCTACGTATACCTGCAAAGTTACAAACAAATTAAAGTCAAATTTTCAACAATTTTCAGTAATTTTCAGTTTTCAGTAAATTTTTATATTAACACTAACCTTTTTTCGGGTTTGGCCGAGCTCCTCTCGCCGATCCGCGTCTGCCGACACCTCTTGCGGCATTCCACGTCCACTACTTATTTTATTATAAATTTTTCAAAGTTAAGTACCTAACAAAAAAGTCTTCCTAAGCGCTTCACGCAACAGGGAAAACATCGATAATTTTGTCAAAAATTCACCTTTCGCGCCGCGGTTTTCTGCCATCAATAGTGTCTTCGGACCTCCTATAGTATCCCTAGAGTAGTTTCAGACGTTTTCATATAAAAATAGTTTAAAATTTTCAAATAACCAGTAAAAAACACATAAAATTTCAATTTTCTTAAAAATTTTCCTTGGTACCTACCTTTTTTCCGGTCTGGTCGAGCTTCCCTCGCCGATCCTCGTCTCTGGACACCTCTCGAAGCCCTCTGCTACGTATACCTGCAAAGTTACAAACAAATTAAAGTCAAATTTTCAACAATTTTCAGTAATTTTCAGTTTTCAGTAAATTTTTATATTAACACTAACCTTTTTTCGGGTTTGGCCGAGCTCCTCTCGCCGATCCGCGTCTGCCGACACCTCTTGCGGCATTCCACGTCCACTACTTATTTTATTATAAATTTTTCAAAGTTAAGTACCTAACAAAAAAGTCTTCCTAAGCGCTTCACGCAACAGGGAAAACATCGATAATTTTGTCAAAAATTCACCTTTCGCGCCGCGGTTTTCTGCCATCAATAGTGTCTTCGGACCTCCTATAGTATCCCTAGAGTAGTTTCAGACGTTTTCATATAAAAATAGTTTAAAATTTTCAAATAACCAGTAAAAAACACATAAAATTTCAATTTTCTTAAAAATTTTCCTTGGTACCTACCTTTTTTCCGGTCTGGTCGAGCTTCCCTCGCCGATCCTCGTCTCTGGACACCTCTCGAAGCCCTCTGCTACGTATACCTGCAAAGTTACAAACAAATTAAAGTCAAATTTTCAACAATTTTCAGTAATTTTCAGTTTTCAGTAAATTTTTATATTAACACTAACCTTTTTTCGGGTTTGGCCGAGCTCCTCTCGCCGATCCGCGTCTGCCGACACCTCTTGCGGCATTCCACGTCCACTACTTATTTTATTATAAATTTTTCAAAGTTAAGTACCTAACAAAAAAGTCTTCCTAAGCGCTTCACGCAACAGGGAAAACATCGATAATTTTGTCAAAAATTCACCTTTCGCGCCGCGGTTTTCTGCCATCAATAGTGTCTTCGGACCTCCTATAGTATCCCTAGAGTAGTTTCAGACGTTTTCATATAAAAATAGTTTAAAATTTTCAAATAACCAGTAAAAAACACATAAAATTTCAATTTTCTTAAAAATTTTCCTTGGTACCTACCTTTTTTCCGGTCTGGTCGAGCTTCCCTCGCCGATCCTCGTCTCTGGACACCTCTCGAAGCCCTCTGCTACGTATACCTGCAAAGTTACAAACAAATTAAAGTCAAATTTTCAACAATTTTCAGTAATTTTCAGTTTTCAGTAAATTTTTATATTAACACTAACCTTTTTTCGGGTTTGGCCGAGCTCCTCTCGCCGATCCGCGTCTGCCGACACCTCTTGCGGCATTCCACGTCCACTACTTATTTTATTATCAATTTTTCAAAGTTAAGTACCTAACAAAAAAGTCTTCCTAAGCGCTTCACGCAACAGGGAAAACATCGATAATTTTGTCAAAAATTCACCTTTCGCGCCGCGGTTTTCTGCCATCAATAGTGTCTTCGGACCTCCTATAGTATCCCTAGAGTAGTTTCAGACGTTTTCATATAAAAATAGTTTAAAATTTTCAAATAACCAGTAAAAAACACATAAAATTTCAATTTTCTTAAAAATTTTCCTTGGTACCTACCTTTTTTCCGGTCTGGTCGAGCTTCCCTCGCCGATCCTCGTCTCTGGACACCTCTCGAAGCCCTCTGCTACGTATACCTGCAAAGTTACAAACAAATTAAAGTCAAATTTTCAACAATTTTCAGTAATTTTCAGTTTTCAGTAAATTTTTATATTAACACTAACCTTTTTTCGGGTTTGGCCGAGCTCCTCTCGCCGATCCGCGTCTGCCGACACCTCTTGCGGCATTCCACGTCCACTACTTATTTTATTATCAATTTTTCAAAGTTAAGTACCTAACAAAAAAGTCTTCCTAAGCGCTTCACGCAACAGGGAAAACATCGATAATTTTGTCAAAAATTCACCTTTCGCGCCGCGGTTTTCTGCCATCAATAGTGTCTTCGGACCTCCTATAGTATCCCTAGAGTAGTTTCAGACGTTTTCATATAAAAATAGTTTAAAATTTTCAAATAACCAGTAAAAAACACATAAAATTTCAATTTTCTTAAAAATTTTCCTTGGTACCTACCTTTTTTCCGGTCTGGTCGAGCTTCCCTCGCCGATCCTCGTCTCTGGACACCTCTCGAAGCCCTCTGCTACGTATACCTGCAAAGTTACAAACAAATTAAAGTCAAATTTTCAACAATTTTCAGTAATTTTCAGTTTTCAGTAAATTTTTATATTAACACTAACCTTTTTTCGGGTTTGGCCGAGCTCCTCTCGCCGATCCGCGTCTGCCGACACCTCTTGCGGCATTCCACGTCCACTACTTATTTTATTATAAATTTTTCAAAGTTAAGTACCTAACAAAAAAGTCTTCCTAAGCGCTTCACGCAACAGGGAAAACATCGATAATTTTGTCAAAAATTCACCTTTCGCGCCGCGGTTTTCTGCCATCAATAGTGTCTTCGGACCTCCTATAGTATCCCTAGAGTAGTTTCAGACGTTTTCATATAAAAATAGTTTAAAATTTTCAAATAACCAGTAAAAAACACATAAAATTTCAATTTTCTTAAAAATTTTCCTTGGTACCTACCTTTTTTCCGGTCTGGTCGAGCTTCCCTCGCCGATCCTCGTCTCTGGACACCTCTCGAAGCCCTCTGCTACGTATACCTGCAAAGTTACAAACAAATTAAAGTCAAATTTTCAACAATTTTCAGTAATTTTCAGTTTTCAGTAAATTTTTATATTAACACTAACCTTTTTTCGGGTTTGGCCGAGCTCCTCTCGCCGATCCGCGTCTGCCGACACCTCTTGCGGCATTCCACGTCCACTACTTATTTTATTATAAATTTTTCAAAGTTAAGTACCTAACAAAAAAGTCTTCCTAAGCGCTTCACGCAACAGGGAAAACATCGATAATTTTGTCAAAAATTCACCTTTCGCGCCGCGGTTTTCTGCCATCAATAGTGTCTTCGGACCTCCTATAGTATCCCTAGAGTAGTTTCAGACGTTTTCATATAAAAATAGTTTAAAATTTTCAAATAACCAGTAAAAAACACATAAAATTTCAATTTTCTTAAAAATTTTCCTTGGTACCTACCTTTTTTCCGGTCTGGTCGAGCTTCCCTCGCCGATCCTCGTCTCTGGACACCTCTCGAAGCCCTCTGCTACGTATACCTGCAAAGTTACAAACAAATTAAAGTCAAATTTTCAACAATTTTCAGTAATTTTCAGTTTTCAGTAAATTTTTATATTAACACTAACCTTTTTTCGGGTTTGGCCGAGCTCCTCTCGCCGATCCGCGTCTGCCGACACCTCTTGCGGCATTCCACGTCCACTACTTATTTTATTATAAATTTTTCAAAGTTAAGTACCTAACAAAAAAGTCTTCCTAAGCGCTTCACGCAACAGGGAAAACATCGATAATTTTGTCAAAAATTCACCTTTCGCGCCGCGGTTTTCTGCCATCAATAGTGTCTTCGGACCTCCTATAGTATCCCTAGAGTAGTTTCAGACGTTTTCATATAAAAATAGTTTAAAATTTTCAAATAACCAGTAAAAAACACATAAAATTTCAATTTTCTTAAAAATTTTCCTTGGTACCTACCTTTTTTCCGGTCTGGTCGAGCTTCCCTCGCCGATCCTCGTCTCTGGACACCTCTCGAAGCCCTCTGCTACGTATACCTGCAAAGTTACAAACAAATTAAAGTCAAATTTTCAACAATTTTCAGTAATTTTCAGTTTTCAGTAAATTTTTATATTAACACTAACCTTTTTTCGGGTTTGGCCGAGCTCCTCTCGCCGATCCGCGTCTGCCGACACCTCTTGCGGCATTCCACGTCCACTACTTATTTTATTATAAATTTTTCAAAGTTAAGTACCTAACAAAAAAGTCTTCCTAAGCGCTTCACGCAACAGGGAAAACATCGATAATTTTGTCAAAAATTCACCTTTCGCGCCGCGGTTTTCTGCCATCAATAGTGTCTTCGGACCTCCTATAGTATCCCTAGAGTAGTTTCAGACGTTTTCATATAAAAATAGTTTAAAATTTTCAAATAACCAGTAAAAAACACATAAAATTTCAATTTTCTTAAAAATTTTCCTTGGTACCTACCTTTTTTCCGGTCTGGTCGAGCTTCCCTCGCCGATCCTCGTCTCTGGACACCTCTCGAAGCCCTCTGCTACGTATACCTGCAAAGTTACAAACAAATTAAAGTCAAATTTTCAACAATTTTCAGTAATTTTCAGTTTTCAGTAAATTTTTATATTAACACTAACCTTTTTTCGGGTTTGGCCGAGCTCCTCTCGCCGATCCGCGTCTGCCGACACCTCTTGCGGCATTCCACGTCCACTACTTATTTTATTATAAATTTTTCAAAGTTAAGTACCTAACAAAAAAGTCTTCCTAAGCGCTTCACGCAACAGGGAAAACATCGATAATTTTGTCAAAAATTCACCTTTCGCGCCGCGGTTTTCTGCCATCAATAGTGTCTTCGGACCTCCTATAGTATCCCTAGAGTAGTTTCAGACGTTTTCATATAAAAATAGTTTAAAATTTTCAAATAACCAGTAAAAAACACATAAAATTTCAATTTTCTTAAAAATTTTCCTTGGTACCTACCTTTTTTCCGGTCTGGTCGAGCTTCCCTCGCCGATCCTCGTCTCTGGACACCTCTCGAAGCCCTCTGCTACGTATACCTGCAAAGTTACAAACAAATTAAAGTCAAATTTTCAACAATTTTCAGTAATTTTCAGTTTTCAGTAAATTTTTATATTAACACTAACCTTTTTTCGGGTTTGGCCGAGCTCCTCTCGCCGATCCGCGTCTGCCGACACCTCTTGCGGCATTCCACGTCCACTACTTATTTTATTATAAATTTTTCAAAGTTAAGTACCTAACAAAAAAGTCTTCCTAAGCGCTTCACGCAACAGGGAAAACATCGATAATTTTGTCAAAAATTCACCTTTCGCGCCGCGGTTTTCTGCCATCAATAGTGTCTTCGGACCTCCTATAGTATCCCTAGAGTAGTTTCAGACGTTTTCATATAAAAATAGTTTAAAATTTTCAAATAACCAGTAAAAAACACATAAAATTTCAATTTTCTTAAAAATTTTCCTTGGTACCTACCTTTTTTCCGGTCTGGTCGAGCTTCCCTCGCCGATCCTCGTCTCTGGACACCTCTCGAAGCCCTCTGCTACGTATACCTGCAAAGTTACAAACAAATTAAAGTCAAATTTTCAACAATTTTCAGTAATTTTCAGTTTTCAGTAAATTTTTATATTAACACTAACCTTTTTTCGGGTTTGGCCGAGCTCCTCTCGCCGATCCGCGTCTGCCGACACCTCTTGCGGCATTCCACGTCCACTACTTATTTTATTATAAATTTTTCAAAGTTAAGTACCTAACAAAAAAGTCTTCCTAAGCGCTTCACGCAACAGGGAAAACATCGATAATTTTGTCAAAAATTCACCTTTCGCGCCGCGGTTTTCTGCCATCAATAGTGTCTTCGGACCTCCTATAGTATCCCTAGAGTAGTTTCAGACGTTTTCATATAAAAATAGTTTAAAATTTTCAAATAACCAGTAAAAAACACATAAAATTTCAATTTTCTTAAAAATTTTCCTTGGTACCTACCTTTTTTCCGGTCTGGTCGAGCTTCCCTCGCCGATCCTCGTCTCTGGACACCTCTCGAAGCCCTCTGCTACGTATACCTGCAAAGTTACAAACAAATTAAAGTCAAATTTTCAACAATTTTCAGTAATTTTCAGTTTTCAGTAAATTTTTATATTAACACTAACCTTTTTTCGGGTTTGGCCGAGCTCCTCTCGCCGATCCGCGTCTGCCGACACCTCTTGCGGCATTCCACGTCCACTACTTATTTTATTATAAATTTTTCAAAGTTAAGTACCTAACAAAAAAGTCTTCCTAAGCGCTTCACGCAACAGGGAAAACATCGATAATTTTGTCAAAAATTCACCTTTCGCGCCGCGGTTTTCTGCCATCAATAGTGTCTTCGGACCTCCTATAGTATCCCTAGAGTAGTTTCAGACGTTTTCATATAAAAATAGTTTAAAATTTTCAAATAACCAGTAAAAAACACATAAAATTTCAATTTTCTTAAAAATTTTCCTTGGTACCTACCTTTTTTCCGGTCTGGTCGAGCTTCCCTCGCCGATCCTCGTCTCTGGACACCTCTCGAAGCCCTCTGCTACGTATACCTGCAAAGTTACAAACAAATTAAAGTCAAATTTTCAACAATTTTCAGTAATTTTCAGTTTTCAGTAAATTTTTATATTAACACTAACCTTTTTTCGGGTTTGGCCGAGCTCCTCTCGCCGATCCGCGTCTGCCGACACCTCTTGCGGCATTCCACGTCCACTACTTATTTTATTATAAATTTTTCAAAGTTAAGTACCTAACAAAAAAGTCTTCCTAAGCGCTTCACGCAACAGGGAAAACATCGATAATTTTGTCAAAAATTCACCTTTCGCGCCGCGGTTTTCTGCCATCAATAGTGTCTTCGGACCTCCTATAGTATCCCTAGAGTAGTTTCAGACGTTTTCATATAAAAATAGTTTAAAATTTTCAAATAACCAGTAAAAAACACATAAAATTTCAATTTTCTTAAAAATTTTCCTTGGTACCTACCTTTTTTCCGGTCTGGTCGAGCTTCCCTCGCCGATCCTCGTCTCTGGACACCTCTCGAAGCCCTCTGCTACGTATACCTGCAAAGTTACAAACAAATTAAAGTCAAATTTTCAACAATTTTCAGTAATTTTCAGTTTTCAGTAAATTTTTATATTAACACTAACCTTTTTTCGGGTTTGGCCGAGCTCCTCTCGCCGATCCGCGTCTGCCGACACCTCTTGCGGCATTCCACGTCCACTACTTATTTTATTATAAATTTTTCAAAGTTAAGTACCTAACAAAAAAGTCTTCCTAAGCGCTTCACGCAACAGGGAAAACATCGATAATTTTGTCAAAAATTCACCTTTCGCGCCGCGGTTTTCTGCCATCAATAGTGTCTTCGGACCTCCTATAGTATCCCTAGAGTAGTTTCAGACGTTTTCATATAAAAATAGTTTAAAATTTTCAAATAACCAGTAAAAAACACATAAAATTTCAATTTTCTTAAAAATTTTCCTTGGTACCTACCTTTTTTCCGGTCTGGTCGAGCTTCCCTCGCCGATCCTCGTCTCTGGACACCTCTCGAAGCCCTCTGCTACGTATACCTGCAAAGTTACAAACAAATTAAAGTCAAATTTTCAACAATTTTCAGTAATTTTCAGTTTTCAGTAAATTTTTATATTAACACTAACCTTTTTTCGGGTTTGGCCGAGCTCCTCTCGCCGATCC
This sequence comes from Tethea ocularis, assembly GCA_963555595.1. NCBI lineage: Eukaryota > Metazoa > Arthropoda > Insecta > Lepidoptera > Drepanidae > Tethea > Tethea ocularis. The sequence goes on along the minus strand of CAUVWG010000018.1, from coordinate 39,044 downwards.
GCGTCTGCCGACACCTCTTGCGGCATTCCACGTCCACTACTTATTTTATTATAAATTTTTCAAAGTTAAGTACCTAACAAAAAAGTCTTCCTAAGCGCTTCACGCAACAGGGAAAACATCGATAATTTTGTCAAAAATTCACCTTTCGCGCCGCGGTTTTCTGCCATCAATAGTGTCTTCGGACCTCCTATAGTATCCCTAGAGTAGTTTCAGACGTTTTCATATAAAAATAGTTTAAAATTTTCAAATAACCAGTAAAAAACACATAAAATTTCAATTTTCTTAAAAATTTTCCTTGGTACCTACCTTTTTTCCGGTCTGGTCGAGCTTCCCTCGCCGATCCTCGTCTCTGGACACCTCTCGAAGCCCTCTGCTACGTATACCTGCAAAGTTACAAACAAATTAAAGTCAAATTTTCAACAATTTTCAGTAATTTTCAGTTTTCAGTAAATTTTTATATTAACACTAACCTTTTTTCGGGTTTGGCCGAGCTCCTCTCGCCGATCCGCGTCTGCCGACACCTCTTGCGGCATTCCACGTCCACTACTTATTTTATTATAAATTTTTCAAAGTTAAGTACCTAACAAAAAAGTCTTCCTAAGCGCTTCACGCAACAGGGAAAACATCGATAATTTTGTCAAAAATTCACCTTTCGCGCCGCGGTTTTCTGCCATCAATAGTGTCTTCGGACCTCCTATAGTATCCCTAGAGTAGTTTCAGACGTTTTCATATAAAAATAGTTTAAAATTTTCAAATAACCAGTAAAAAACACATAAAATTTCAATTTTCTTAAAAATTTTCCTTGGTACCTACCTTTTTTCCGGTCTGGTCGAGCTTCCCTCGCCGATCCTCGTCTCTGGACACCTCTCGAAGCCCTCTGCTACGTATACCTGCAAAGTTACAAACAAATTAAAGTCAAATTTTCAACAATTTTCAGTAATTTTCAGTTTTCAGTAAATTTTTATATTAACACTAACCTTTTTTCGGGTTTGGCCGAGCTCCTCTCGCCGATCCGCGTCTGCCGACACCTCTTGCGGCATTCCACGTCCACTACTTATTTTATTATAAATTTTTCAAAGTTAAGTACCTAACAAAAAAGTCTTCCTAAGCGCTTCACGCAACAGGGAAAACATCGATAATTTTGTCAAAAATTCACCTTTCGCGCCGCGGTTTTCTGCCATCAATAGTGTCTTCGGACCTCCTATAGTATCCCTAGAGTAGTTTCAGACGTTTTCATATAAAAATAGTTTAAAATTTTCAAATAACCAGTAAAAAACACATAAAATTTCAATTTTCTTAAAAATTTTCCTTGGTACCTACCTTTTTTCCGGTCTGGTCGAGCTTCCCTCGCCGATCCTCGTCTCTGGACACCTCTCGAAGCCCTCTGCTACGTATACCTGCAAAGTTACAAACAAATTAAAGTCAAATTTTCAACAATTTTCAGTAATTTTCAGTTTTCAGTAAATTTTTATATTAACACTAACCTTTTTTCGGGTTTGGCCGAGCTCCTCTCGCCGATCCGCGTCTGCCGACACCTCTTGCGGCATTCCACGTCCACTACTTATTTTATTATAAATTTTTCAAAGTTAAGTACCTAACAAAAAAGTCTTCCTAAGCGCTTCACGCAACAGGGAAAACATCGATAATTTTGTCAAAAATTCACCTTTCGCGCCGCGGTTTTCTGCCATCAATAGTGTCTTCGGACCTCCTATAGTATCCCTAGAGTAGTTTCAGACGTTTTCATATAAAAATAGTTTAAAATTTTCAAATAACCAGTAAAAAACACATAAAATTTCAATTTTCTTAAAAATTTTCCTTGGTACCTACCTTTTTTCCGGTCTGGTCGAGCTTCCCTCGCCGATCCTCGTCTCTGGACACCTCTCGAAGCCCTCTGCTACGTATACCTGCAAAGTTACAAACAAATTAAAGTCAAATTTTCAACAATTTTCAGTAATTTTCAGTTTTCAGTAAATTTTTATATTAACACTAACCTTTTTTCGGGTTTGGCCGAGCTCCTCTCGCCGATCCGCGTCTGCCGACACCTCTTGCGGCATTCCACGTCCACTACTTATTTTATTATAAATTTTTCAAAGTTAAGTACCTAACAAAAAAGTCTTCCTAAGCGCTTCACGCAACAGGGAAAACATCGATAATTTTGTCAAAAATTCACCTTTCGCGCCGCGGTTTTCTGCCATCAATAGTGTCTTCGGACCTCCTATAGTATCCCTAGAGTAGTTTCAGACGTTTTCATATAAAAATAGTTTAAAATTTTCAAATAACCAGTAAAAAACACATAAAATTTCAATTTTCTTAAAAATTTTCCTTGGTACCTACCTTTTTTCCGGTCTGGTCGAGCTTCCCTCGCCGATCCTCGTCTCTGGACACCTCTCGAAGCCCTCTGCTACGTATACCTGCAAAGTTACAAACAAATTAAAGTCAAATTTTCAACAATTTTCAGTAATTTTCAGTTTTCAGTAAATTTTTATATTAACACTAACCTTTTTTCGGGTTTGGCCGAGCTCCTCTCGCCGATCCGCGTCTGCCGACACCTCTTGCGGCATTCCACGTCCACTACTTATTTTATTATAAATTTTTCAAAGTTAAGTACCTAACAAAAAAGTCTTCCTAAGCGCTTCACGCAACAGGGAAAACATCGATAATTTTGTCAAAAATTCACCTTTCGCGCCGCGGTTTTCTGCCATCAATAGTGTCTTCGGACCTCCTATAGTATCCCTAGAGTAGTTTCAGACGTTTTCATATAAAAATAGTTTAAAATTTTCAAATAACCAGTAAAAAACACATAAAATTTCAATTTTCTTAAAAATTTTCCTTGGTACCTACCTTTTTTCCGGTCTGGTCGAGCTTCCCTCGCCGATCCTCGTCTCTGGACACCTCTCGAAGCCCTCTGCTACGTATACCTGCAAAGTTACAAACAAATTAAAGTCAAATTTTCAACAATTTTCAGTAATTTTCAGTTTTCAGTAAATTTTTATATTAACACTAACCTTTTTTCGGGTTTGGCCGAGCTCCTCTCGCCGATCCGCGTCTGCCGACACCTCTTGCGGCATTCCACGTCCACTACTTATTTTATTATAAATTTTTCAAAGTTAAGTACCTAACAAAAAAGTCTTCCTAAGCGCTTCACGCAACAGGGAAAACATCGATAATTTTGTCAAAAATTCACCTTTCGCGCCGCGGTTTTCTGCCATCAATAGTGTCTTCGGACCTCCTATAGTATCCCTAGAGTAGTTTCAGACGTTTTCATATAAAAATAGTTTAAAATTTTCAAATAACCAGTAAAAAACACATAAAATTTCAATTTTCTTAAAAATTTTCCTTGGTACCTACCTTTTTTCCGGTCTGGTCGAGCTTCCCTCGCCGATCCTCGTCTCTGGACACCTCTCGAAGCCCTCTGCTACGTATACCTGCAAAGTTACAAACAAATTAAAGTCAAATTTTCAACAATTTTCAGTAATTTTCAGTTTTCAGTAAATTTTTATATTAACACTAACCTTTTTTCGGGTTTGGCCGAGCTCCTCTCGCCGATCCGCGTCTGCCGACACCTCTTGCGGCATTCCACGTCCACTACTTATTTTATTATAAATTTTTCAAAGTTAAGTACCTAACAAAAAAGTCTTCCTAAGCGCTTCACGCAACAGGGAAAACATCGATAATTTTGTCAAAAATTCACCTTTCGCGCCGCGGTTTTCTGCCATCAATAGTGTCTTCGGACCTCCTATAGTATCCCTAGAGTAGTTTCAGACGTTTTCATATAAAAATAGTTTAAAATTTTCAAATAACCAGTAAAAAACACATAAAATTTCAATTTTCTTAAAAATTTTCCTTGGTACCTACCTTTTTTCCGGTCTGGTCGAGCTTCCCTCGCCGATCCTCGTCTCTGGACACCTCTCGAAGCCCTCTGCTACGTATACCTGCAAAGTTACAAACAAATTAAAGTCAAATTTTCAACAATTTTCAGTAATTTTCAGTTTTCAGTAAATTTTTATATTAACACTAACCTTTTTTCGGGTTTGGCCGAGCTCCTCTCGCCGATCCGCGTCTGCCGACACCTCTTGCGGCATTCCACGTCCACTACTTATTTTATTATCAATTTTTCAAAGTTAAGTACCTAACAAAAAATTGCCCACCCGCCCACCCGGTATTGATTTACTACGTTAGGACGGTAGAAATTTTTATTTCATTTTATTGTTATTCAGGCGTTTTGAAACCCCCTACATACATCCATTAGGCGCTTACTTATAGGTTTAGGTGTCCAGCGACAGTCTTAGACTGAATTTTCTTTGGAATATATTTTACTTTTATTTTTTTCCTGGGTTCTCGTACTACCGGGCTCACATGTAAACCCGCAAAATGGGTACCCCCGAACAGCCGAACATTGCAGTAAACATTAACACCACCGAAAATTCTGAAAATTTGGATTTTACCGCTAAAATCTTTCAGTTCACTGCGACTATTATAGAAGCCGTTAACGAAGGGAAGAGTGTCACAACTAAGAATAAAAAGGTTATTCTTGAAGCAGCCGAAAACATACGCAAAACTCTTATCACCGAAGCACCTCCTGCCTCTTCATTATCATCTACACCTAGTGACGTACTCCAAACCTTTAAACAAGACATCCTCACCGGTGTCAGCGGCCAAATTGAAAAACTTACTATCGAATTAGCAAAGCAAAAAGCCTCTTATGCGTCTGTCACACAAGCAACCCCCCCTAAAATTCTCCCCCAGAAACCTGCCATTGTTATCTCCGCAACAAATCCCACCGAAACTGAACAAGTCATCAACACTTGGAAGAGCCAGATAACTTTCAAGGATCGTAAATTCGCACCAAGTAAGGTAATACCGGTAACCAAGGGCCGAGTACTGGTCGAATTTGATAACGATCGTCAGTGTAAAGAAATTATTAACGCGGTCAATAATACCAAACAACTGCAGGCCGAAGGCGCCAAAAGGCGTCCTCCTCTAGTGATTCTCAAGGGAATTACCAAAAAGACGGCAAAAGAGGAATTAATTCAAATTATCAGTTACCAAAACTCAATCCCCACTGAAGCACTCCGACTGTGCTTCCTCACCTCCAACAGGAACGAAACACTTTACAACGCTGTGGTGGAAGTGCGCCCGGACCAATACGTCTCCTTACTGAACTTGGAGAGAGTGGCAGTGGACCATCAACGGGTCCATATTGAAGCGTTCTCGCGTTTCGTTCAGTGCCGCAAGTGCTTACTATTTGGCCACACAGGTAACAAGTGCTCAGCTACCATCCATCCTTGCGCCCACTGTGCCTCAGAAGAGCACCAAATCAATACCTGCCCTCACAGAGACCAGCCGAACAAAAGTAATTGCTTTAACTGCCTTAGTTACAAAAACAAAACAAGCTCTAACATCGACACCAACCACCCAGCCAACAGCCACAAACTCTGCCCTCGCCTCCAAGCCGTCAAGAACAAGGTAGAAGACTCGACAGACTACGGCACTCTCCAACCATGAACTCCAACAATATCTCAATTTCCGCTCTTCAGTGTAATCTGGGACGCGGATACGCTGCAACCAAAGAAATGACTCAATATATTATCAAACAAGAAATAAAAATAGTTTTTATCACCGAACCATACACCGGAAAATCAAACGCGCTAAATAAAATAGACGGCTACGATATATATCAATTTCCCGGTAACCAAACCACCAAGGCATGTATAGCGGTTAAAACAGGACTAGCGGCTACACTCGGAATTGTAAAACATTCTACACCTAATATGTGTATAGTACAGCTCTCTCTTAAAACTAGTCGATTATATTTATGCAGTGTTTATGTCGAACCAAATGCAGATGAGTGTGGTACTATGACACAACTAGAAATATTCCTTAAAAATAACACAACAAACTCCAGCCACCTTATATGCGGAGACTTAAATGGATGGCACGAGGCTTGGGGCTCAAACTGTTCTAATAAAAGAGGAAAAGAGATCATTAACCTTATCACAACTAATGACCTGGACGTATGTAACATCGGCAATGAACCCACATTTGAAACCACCACTCACGGGACAACCAGAACATCCATCATAGATCTAACACTCACATCCAACAACCTGTGCAGAAACATTAAAGACTGGCACGTAAATCATGACGCAATACCCACTTCAGACCACCATGCCATAGCCTTCCGCATCGACCTAGGCAGAAATACATTAAACAGAAGAGTAAGCACTACCACCTTTCGTTACAACACACAAACAGTCAACTGGGAAGAAACTACTAAAGCCATAAAACAAGAAATAATCAAAGACAAGTTAGACCAAATAAATCCTGAAGAGTTAGACAGCAAAGATATAGATATATTCATAGGAAATATAGTAGTATCCATCACAAGAGCATGCGACAAAACGCTAAGAAAGAAAGTTCCGAAACACAAGATACCGTGGTGGAGTACCGAATTAGAAAACCTTAAACAAACGGTAATTCACCTTCACCACCGACAGCGAGACCTTAAAAGAGGAAGGAAGGACCTAACTAATATAATAAAAGAACAACAAGAGGCCCGCAAAGAATATTCCACAGCTCTAAGTAAAGCATCTACAGAAAACTTCCGGGAATTTTGCAACAAACAGGGGAAGGAGGATGTATGGTCCTTAACAAATAGACTGCTAAAAAACGCCCCACAACCAAAGCCACCTTCAACACTCCAAATAAATAATAATCAACACACCAACACCAGCATAGAAACAGCGCAAGAACTAGTAAACAAATTTTTTCCAGACGACACAGAAGACAATGATCAACAAAAAACAATCAGACTAAGAACAAGCACAATCCCAAACACACCTAACGACCTCGAATTCACAGAAAGAGAAATAATAGAAGCAATAGATGAGATGAACCCCCGAAAAGCTCCTGGAACAGACCACTTAACATCTGATATATGTCGCCAATTCATTCTTTGTTACCCCTCCTTATTTACGAAACTCATTAATAGATGCTTTAACATATCATACTTCCCCTCTCAGTGGAAAACTGCTTTCATAAAAACCATCCCAAAACCAAATAAAACCAACTACAACGACATAAATTCTTACCGTCCTATTGGCCTGATTAACGTCTTTGGAAAGCTATTAGAAAAGTTAATATCAAAACGCCTCACATACCACATGTACGCCACGGGAAACTTAAACAGTAGACAATACGGATTCAAACAACAGACCACGACCACAGATGCACTACATGCAGTCATCGACAGAATGGAAAGAGCCAAAAGAGAAAAGAAACTCGCAATAGCTATATCACTCGACATAAAAGGGGCTTTTGACCATGCATGGTGGCCGGCCATCATGGACAGACTCCACCACATCAAATGCCCCGCAAATATATATAAAATCATCATTAGCTACTTAATTAATAGAAAAGTTACATTAAATTACTCAGATGCCTCAGTCTCCAAAATACAATCACGAGGTTGCATCCAAGGTTCGGTCCTTGGGCCATTGTTCTGGAATCTCATCATGGACAACCTACTAGATACCCCCATCTCTGAAGACTGCCACTTACAAGCATATGCTGATGATGTGTTACTAATAGTCACTGGCAAAAGCACACACGAAATTGAATACGTCTCAAAATCTGTCCTAAAAACGATATCAGAATGGGGAAAACAAAACAAACTTGCTTTCAGTCCGGAAAAAACTCACATGATCACCAACACCCCAAAGGCAAAAACTGCAAATATCACAATAGACCAAATCAAATTAAAATTCGATGACCAATTTAAGCTGCTGGGAGTAATAATTGATAAAAACTTTAAATTCATCAAACATGTAGAATACGCAATAGGTAAAGCACACAAAATATACCAAAAAATAAGCAAATTTGTACGTCCGACATGGGGCGTGCAATCGGCCAATGTAGAAATTATATATCAACATGTAATAGAGCCAATAGTCACATATGCCGCTGAAATATGGAGTCAATCCACAAAATACGAAAAAGTAAAGTATGCACTCAGAAAACTACAAAGAGCCTTCGCAATAAAAATAATTAGAGGTTTCCATACAGTTTCTACTACCGCAGCAATAGCACTAGCCGATCTAACACCCCTAGACATTAAAGTTAACGAGACAGCAGATATTCAAAATACCAAACGAAAAGAGACCTCCATTTACCTACCAGACGATATAAAGCTAGACAAACTCATCCATCCATCAAAACTGCCACATCCACACTTAAGAACTGAAGCCAAAATAATCACTGAAATAGGAGACGAAGTAATAGATCTGATAAACGCACCTGACGTGACAAAAATCTTCACTGACGGAAGCAAACACGATGATCAAGTGGGAGCGGCATTAGTAATATACCACCCTAATGGCAAGAAAACAACACAACGCTTAAAACTACACAGCAGCTGCTCCGTTTTTCAGGCCGAATGTCTAGCTATAGAAAAAGCATGCACCTACAGCAACACTAAAAACATAAACAAAACAATAATTCTAACAGACTCCAAATCAGCACTACAAGAAATCAAAAATATCAACAGTTTGAACAACATAGTACATGAAATACAACAACAGATAAGGAATATTGAAAACAAAAATGGAGAAATCACTCTAATATGGGTCAAAGCACATAGTGGCATAGAAGGGAATGAAGAAGCCGATCGAGAAGCCAAAATTGCAGCAACACTACACAAAGCACCGCAATATGATAAGTTTCCACTAAGCCACTATAAATATAAAAGAAAAATAGAAACAGATAGAGAAAGCAACGTAGCATACACCACATCACCAACTGGACAACCACTAAAACAATGGCTGCCCGACATAAATGCCATTAAAGAAATGAGAGGCCATATGAAAATCACTTTCGAATTAACACAAATACTCACTGGGCACGGCTTTCACAAACAATATCTAAATAAATTTAAAATAACAGAAAACGACCAATGCCCATGTGATAACAATAGCACCCAAACAATAGACCACCTAATAAAAGAATGTCCAAAATTTACCACTGACAGATACGACCATGAAGCATTATGCAATAATTTAAGAATAGAACCATATAATATTAAAGAAATCAACAAAAAAGAATCAGCCACAGAATCATTCACAAAATACATCCACAAAATAGTCAACAGCTTGAAAAAATTCAATAACACATAATAAACAAAATTAGATCGATCAAATTTATAAACAGAATATTTATTTATTTATAACTATATATATAAAAAATATATCTATTATATCGAAATATATATAAAACCCATCATCTTGGCACCATTTTAAAAAAAACTCATGATTACTCAATTTATAAAAATTACTCCCAAGGAAATTTAGCAAATGGACCCAACCCGACCTCTCCGGGGGGAGTGGCCGGGTTATGTCAGACTCTTACTGACTAAAACCCTGGGGTGTTCCTTCTCTCGCCTTTTGCCGGCGGGGCCGCGGGACATTCCTCGTAGGTCTTTCGACCGCCTGCCCCGTCGACGGCGTCGCTACCCCACGCGGGGAGCTCTCCTCTTCGGGGCGGGGCTCAAACTGTTACATACAAAAACCAGTTTGAACCCCGCCCCCCTCCGCTGTGGCGCCCGGAACACACGGGCGCCTCCAGCATGGGACCTATATTGTCAGCGGCGGATCCCCCGATCCACTGCTGACAGGTCCCCGTTAGGGCGGCATCCGGCCCGCGAAGGCCCGACGCCGCCCCCCACGCCTCCGGCGGCGAATCGGGAGCGAGTCGATGTCATCTTCCCGCTCCCGCTCCGCCGCCTCCTTCTGCGACATTACTTCGCCGCAGAAGGCTGCGGCCGCCTGCCAGGACTCGTCGCTGTCGACCATGGATTGAATCAAGGCCGGCAGCGACAGGTCCCTTCCCACCACCGCGGACAAGGCGGCGCGAGGCACTGCCCAAGCCGGGCACGTCTCGCGCGTGTGCTGCGCCGTGTCCGCCACTCTAGCCACGCAGTGGTGGCACTCCTCTGTGGGCTCTCTACCCGCCACCCGGCACAGGTAGCCACCGAAGCAACCGTGCCCGGTGAGCATCTGTGTCAGGTGGAAGGAGAGAGCCCCGTGCCGCCGTTCCAGCCACTCTCTCAAGATCGGCCGGACGGCGGCCACCAACTCCCGGCTCACCACTGCTTCGCCGAGGCGGGCCGCCCAACGCTGGAGGAGAACATCACGAGCGTCCTCCCTCCAGCGCTCGATCTCCCTCGCATGGGGGCGGCCACCCTCGGCCTCGGCTTCTTTTCTTCGCCAGTACACCGCGGCGAGCACCTCAGCTTCGAGGTCCCACGGCGGTGTACCGGCGAGCACGCACGCTCCGACGCACGACACGGTGCGGTACGCCCGGGCTACCCTGAGCGCCATGGCGCGCTGCGGACGTCGCAGCACTGCCAAGTTTCGGGCGCTCATGGCCCCTGCCCATATCGGCGCCCCGTAGAGCGCCATGGAGCGTACCACACCAGCGTACAGGCGTCGGGAAGCTCTTCTCGGGGCCCCCACATTGGGGAGAACCCTACAGAGGGATCCGGCAGTGGCCATCAATTTGGGGGCCAACCGCCGGAAATGCTCTTCGAACTTCCATCGACTGTCGAGGACGAGTCCTAGGTACTTCATCGTCGACCCAACAGCGATGGAAGTTCCTCCCACCATTATCGTGGCCCCAGGAGGCGGCGCACGCCGGGGCCCATGGAACACGAGGGCCTCAGACTTATCTAAGGCCACCTCTAGTCCCAGGGCGCGGATCCGCGCCACCACCTGGGCCACGCCCGCCGTGGCGAGGAGGGATGCCTCGCGATAGGTGCCGCCGCGGGCCGACACGAGGGTATCGTCGGCGTAGCATGTTACGTCGACCCCCCGCAGCATGGACCCGCGCAGCACCCAGTCGTAGCCGATGTTCCACAGGAGTGGACCAAGAACCGACCCCTGAGGAACACCGCACGACATCTCCCTCCTCCCGGAGCCGTACTTCGTCGGGAAGACTACCGCTCTCCCGACAAAGTAGTCGGCCACGACCCTCTGCAGATACCGCGGCACGCCGTGGTACTGCAGAGCACTCTTCACAGTCTCCCAGGGCAGCGTGTTGAAAGCGTTGCGGATGTCGAGAGACACCGCAAACATCACGCCACCCTGGGAGACAGCCTCCTCGGAGAGGTCCCTGACCCGCGCTATTGCATCGAGGGTCGATCGGCCCCGGCGGAAGCCAAACTGCTCATCGGCAAGGCCCGGATCCATGGACTCGACGAGGCGAGCCGCGAGCACCCGCTCGAACAATTTGCTCACCTCGTCGAGCAACACGATCGGACGATACGCCGATGGCTGCTCCGCCGGGCGGCCCTCTTTGCGGAGCAGGACCAGTTTGCCCGTTTTCCACTTACGGGGGAACCGGCCCCGCTCCATGCACGCGGTAAATAGGGACCCCACCCTCTCACCAATCTCCTCCAGCGCGATTGCGAGTGCGCTTCCGGGCACACCATCCGGGCCTGGGGCGGCCTTCTTTGACTTTAATCTCAGAATGGCCGCCCCGAGTTCCCCCTCCGACACCGGTGGGGGGGGAGCATCCTCCTCGGCAGCTCGCAACACGCTGGAGGCCATTGCAGGAGGCACCCATTCACCTCGCCGCGGGAAGAGGACGCCAACCACCTCCTCGAGGAACTCTGGCTGGAGAGTGCTCGTCAGGGGAGGGGCCCAGGGGCGGAGCTTTTTCCGCACCACCCTGTACGGCCTTCCCCATGGATCCCTGTCGAGGATCTCCAGCCATTCCTCCCATGCCACCTCTTTGGCCCGCGCAATCGCCACCTGAAAGGCCCTGCACGTGGACCGGTAGGCAGCATAGGAGGCATCCTCCTCCTGGGGGTCCCGAACCCGTCTTCGCCAACCTAACCTAACCTAACCTAACCTAACCTAACCTAACCTAACCTAACCTAACCTAACCTAACCTAACCTAACCTTTTTTTTTTTTTTTTTTTTTTTTTTTGACAAGGTGGAAAATGCATTACGCATTCGACCCCCCGCCTTGGGAGCGGCGGGGAGGATATGTGGGACTCCCTCATCTCCCCTTCTCATTATGAGAAGGGGTAGAGAGGTTTACCCACTAAAAACCACCTTGGCGTACCCTCGCACTCCGGTTACTCGGGCACCGTGGAACCCGCTCTAAGCATTCTCCACGGTGCCCACCGGTCGCCCCGGCCTCTGCCAGGGCTTCCCGCGTCAATGGGGGGGATGGCCGAATACGCATGGCCACCCCCCAGACCGCCGAGTGACTTGTCACGGCAGGCGGAGGTCTCCCATCCTCCGCCCGCAGTCACTAAGGGTTAAGGCGCGCGGCAAACTGCCGCCGCCTCAACCCCGGCCGCCTACGCCGGAGGGGGTGCGCGAGAGGATCATCCTCGCGCCCCCGCTCCGCCTCCTCCTTCTGCGAGATAACAATCTCGCAGAAGGAGACCACTGCCTCCCAGGACCCCTCGCTGCTGAGCATCGCAGAGACGACGCTGTGTAGCGAGAGGTCCACCCGCTGGATCGCCCGTGCCATGAGGCCCCGCTCCGCATCCCAACGACTGCACACCTGCAAGGTGTGCTCTGCCGTGTCGTCGGGATCTCCGCACTCATGGCACCGTGGGCTCGGCTCCCTCCTAATGTTGTGCAGGTGGTGACCGAAACAGCCGTGTCCGGTCAACACCTGCACTAGCCGGTACGTCAGTGCGCCGGCTGCCCTCTTACACCATTGGTCCATCACTGGGAGGATCGCCCCCACGGTACGAGTCCCGTACGGGGCGTCCTCCAGGATGGACTTCCACCTTTCGCGCAGCCGGCGCGCCGTCATACGGCGGGAGGCCTCTACCTCCTCAGGGTCCGGGCGTTCCCCTCTTGCCCGAGCCCTGGACCTAACTAAGTAGGTTTCCGCCTGCACCTCGGCGTCCAACTCCCACGGGGGGGTGCAGGCGAGGAGGCAGGCCGCCGCGTGGGCCACCGAGCCGTAGGCCCTGGCCATCCTCTGGGCCACGGCCCGCTGTGGCCCCCTCAGCAGGGCCCTGTTTCGGGCGGACAACCTGTCCGCCCATATTGGGGCCCCATACAGGGCCATGCTCCTCACCACGCCGGCGAACAGCCGCCGGCAAGAGGAGCCTGGCCCCCCAATGTTGGGCAGGAGTCTGCCCAGCGCTTGCGCGGCGCCCCTGATTCGGGGAGCAAGTCTTCTGAAGTGCTCCCCGAAATCCCACTTCCGGTCCAATGTAAGCCCCAGATATTTAATGTGGGGCTCTACCTGGACCGTCCCTCCTGGAAGTGAGAGCGCCGCGCCCGCAGGCAGCCTCCATGCCCTCCCTCGCCCCCCGAAGACCGTAGCGTCGGTCTTCGGGAGGGCCACCTTTAGGCCGAGCTGCTCGATCCCCCGGATCATCAGCTCGGCCGCTTCCTCCGCATCGCGGAGGGTCTCCCACCCATCTTTCCCGCGCACAGCCACCATCGTGTCGTCTGCATAGCAGACGGTGATTGTGCGCGGGAGGGTCTCCCCTCTGATGGCCCGGTCGTACCCCAGGTTCCAGAGCAAGGGGCCGAGTACGGAACCCTGGGGCACGCCGCAGGCCATCCTCCTCTCCCCCCTCTGCCCGTCCTTATTTTCGTAGAGAACTACCCTCTCGGTAAGGTAGTTCTCTACGATCCTTCTCAGGTAGTGGGGCACTCCATGATACTGAAGTGCCCCACTTATCACCCCATAGGGGAGGGTGCCGAACGCGTTCGCGATGTCTAGAGACACCGCGACCACACCCTCTCCCCTGCTCGACGCGTCGTCGCAGAAGTCCCTGAGGGACTTTATCGCGTCGAGCGTGGACCGTCCTCCTCGGAACCCGAACTGTCTATCAGACACGTCCGGGCCGGCGGTCTCAAGGTGCTGCTGGATCCGGTGGGCCAGGATACGTTCAAACGTTTTCCCGGCCTCATCCAGCAACACTATGGGGCGATAGGCGGACGGGCAGTCCGCAGGCCGACCATCTTTGCGGAGGAGGCAGAGCCGCCCCTCCTTCCACACCCTCGGGAACCGTCCCTCCTTCAGGCAGTCATCCATGAGCTGCCTGAGGCGACTCCCGAGGTGTCCCAGGGCGACCGTGAGGACACGACCAGGGACCCCGTCTGGTCCCGGGGCCTTTTTGCAGCCCCTGAGTCGGTCCGTCACTCTTTCGAACTCGTCGTCGCTTATGGGTGCGACGGCGAGTTCGGCCTCCGCAATGGCCATCGTCGGGGGAGAGAACGCTGGGGCGGGCGGGAAAAGCCCCTCCAACACCCTACTGAGGAGGTCGGGCTCCATTGAATCTATGGGGGGGGCCGTGCGCAGCTTGTTGCGCACCATCTTATACGGCCGCCCCCACGGATCCCTGTCAAGGGTGGCCAAGAACGAGCAGTGTGCTTCGTCCTTGGCCACGGCGATCGCCACTATCAGGGCCCCCTTTGCCTCTTTGAGGGCCCTGTGGAGCCCCTCCTCCTCCTCCTCTGTGTGCCGCCTGCGCCTACAATGCTGGTAGGCGCGGCGGGCACAGTTGCTGGTGGTCCGCAGGGCCGCTATTTCTGCGGACCACCAGTACACCCTCTTGCGGGCGGACGGGCGTCCGGCCCGGGGCATTGCCGCGTCGCACACCCTCTGTAGTGCGGCGCGGAACCGAGCCGCCCTCTCGTCGACTCCGAGGGTGGCGGGAGGGGCTGCACACCAAGCCTCCTCCATCGCCGCCTCGTCCGCCCTTTCCCTATCCAGGTGGGTCAGAGCCCACCTGGGAAACCCTCTTCGGCCCCGGCCTCTTGTTCCCCCCCCTGGGGTTGGCGACGGCAGGACGCCATTGGAGACCCTCATTCTGACGTACAGATGATCAGAGAGGGTCTCGACGTCCTCCAGGACGCGCCAATCAGTGACGCGCGCGGCTATGGCGGGGGTCGCGAACGTTACGTCCACGACTGACCCCCCCCGCCGCCGCACGCATGTGTTGACGCTGCCCTGGTTCAGGATGATTAGTCCCGTTGCCGTCGCCCAGTCCTCGAGGGCGGTCCCTCGGGGGTCCGTGACTGGGGAACCCCACGCCGAACTCTTGGCGTTAAGGTCCCCCATGACCATCACCTGTGACGGGGCAGCTCTACCAACTACCCCGTTCAGGACCCCCAGGAAGCGCTCGAAGGCGCGTAACGGCTTGTTGGGGGAGAAGTACACCGCCACTATCACGGTGTCAATCCCCCATTTGGCCGCCACGTAACCCGGGCCGCCCTCGATCCTCGAGAGGGGGGGGAAATCCCCATGAGCCGGCACTGATATTGCCACTACTCCGTCTGTCGCCCCAGCCCAGTAAGGAAGGGGAGGGACGAAGTAGGGCTCTGCGACCACCGCGACGCCAATTCCCCACTCCGCCATGTGTTGCATCAGGAGATCCTGTGCCCTGGCGGAGTGGTTGGCGTTGACCTGCAGGACGTCCAAGTGCTGGTGTGCTGGCATTTAGACGTCCATGCGGTTCTCCTCATTTTGGCCGGTGGCCGTTCCTGCTGGGGTGGGGCGGGTGGGGCGGGTGGGCTCCGTCCGCATCGATTTGCCCCTGACCTCGGGGGGGAAGCATCTCGACCCCCCCATCGTGTGGCTGGCCGGGAGTTTGGCGTGGTGGCACACTGCGCACCACTCCTTCTCCCCCGTACACTCCCTGCGGAAGTGCCCCTCCGCACCGCACCGGTAGCAGGTATTGCTCCGGTCGACGCTTGAGGGGCACAACTCCCGCGTGTGGCCAACACACATGCATCTATAACAACGCATGGGTGTCGGCCCAGCCACGGTGACGGTGGCCTCAGCCCACCCCACCTGGATTTTACCCCGCTTTATGAGGCCCTGTGCCGTCTCCACTGGGCACTGGACGAGAGCTGATCCAGTGCCGTCGTAGAGGACACGGATGCCCCCCACCTTTATGTGGGCCTCATCACAGCCCCCCGCTTTGACGATGGCCGCCGTCAGCTTCTCTTTGGAAGCCGACTCGTCCAGACCACCTATCTGGACAGCGGCCATTTTTTGTGGGCGGCTGACGATGGCGACATCCCCCACTATTTCTTGCAGCCTGGCTGCAAGAGCGTCTGCCGCCCGCCCTCTATCGGCACTGTCGGCCCCAGGAACCTCGATGATTCGACCCCCCGTCATCGAGTTCCGCACCCTGACATGCTGGAGGCCCACCTCCTCCAGGCTAAGGCTATTAATGGCCTTAGCCATGGTCTCCCGCATCGTTGTGGCGGTGGTTAGGTCCTTCCGAAGAGTGACCGCCACCGCCGCCGTCTTGGGTGCAAGCAGCGCCTTCGGTTTAGGCGCTGCCTTTTTCGCCGGGGCCTCTGGGGCTGGGGGGGCAAGCGAGGCCTTGCCCTTGCCTTTCCCCTTCCCCCTGCGGGTGACCGTTGCCCAGCTTTCAGCCTCCGGCTGGCCCGGTCCCTCCTCCACGGGCGCCGCCGGTGGCAAAGCCGGGGCGGTAACCTAACCTAACCTAACCTAACCTAACCTAACCTTTTTTTTTTTTTTTTTTTTTTTTTTTGACGCTGGGAAAAATGCATTACGCATACCCTAGCCCGTCGGGGGGACAGGTAGGGTTATGTGGGGCTCCCCGGTTGCTAGCCAACCGGTATACCCACTAAACGACCCAGCGGCACTCCCGCATCGTCTTTGTGGAGGGGAACTGGGAATCCGGCAGAGCCTTTTCATCCAGTCCCCCGCCGACGATCGCCCGCCATTACAGCGGGCCCTGCTAGACCCTCCTCCCCAGGAGGGGGGTCCGGGAATGACCGTGAGTGCTCGGCCATTCCCCCCGGCGACGGTGGTGAACCGTGCAATGCAAGAGAAAGCGCCCCCCGCGCTTATCTCTCGCTATTCACCACCAACTAGGGCGGGAGGTGGCGACGGTCGTACTGCCGCCTTCTCCCGCCCCTTCGTCGCCTGCGGAGCGTGGATGCGAGAGGGTCGTCCTCCCGCGCACGCTCCGACGCCTCCTTCTGCGACATCACTTCCTCGCAGAAGGAGGCTACCGCCGCCCAGGACCTCTCGCCTCCCAGCATGGAGTTGACCACGCCGGGAAGCGAGAGGTCCGGCCCCACCACCGCGGTTAGACCGCGGCGCAGCTCAGACCAGGCCGGGCACACCTCGAGGGTGTGCTGCGCCGTGTCCTCTGCCGCGCCGCAGTCGTGGCACGCTGGGGTTTCCTCCCTCCGGATCCGGTGCAGGTGCGATCCGAAGCATCCATGTCCGGACAACACCTGCACTAGTCGGAAAGTGAGGAAACCGTGGTCCCGTTCGAGCCAGTCACGCAGGACCGGCCCGAGCGCGTCCAACGTCCGGCGGCCGAAGGTGGCGTTGGCAAGGTCCTCCGTCCAGTGATGGACGATCGCGTCCCTCGCCTCCCGCCGCACGGCCTCCCGCTCTTCCGCGGCCGGGCGCTCCCCGAGTGCCCTTTGCCGCGCCGTCCACTCGTACACTCTGGCGAGCACCCACGCCTCGAGCTCCCAAGGAGGGGTGCCAGCCAGAGCGCACCCAGCCGCGAAGCCCACCGAACGGTAGGCCCTCGCCACCCGTAACGCAATGGCCCTTTGGGGCCTTCGGATGACGGTTGCGTTCTCCCTCCTGTGGAGGGAGTCCGCCCAAATCGGGGCCCCGTAGAGGGCCATACTTTTAAGGATGCCGGCATACAAGCGCCGGCATCGAGCCCCAGGCCCCCCCAGATTCGGGAGGAGCCACGAAAGGGCGCCCGCGGCTTTCAGCAGGCGCGTTGACAACCCGCTGAAGTGCGGGCCGAAACGCCACCTGCTGTCTAGTACAAGACCCAGATATTTCATCTGGGTCTTGACCCCGATGTCGA
This sequence comes from Tethea ocularis, assembly GCA_963555595.1. Classification (NCBI taxonomy): domain Eukaryota; kingdom Metazoa; phylum Arthropoda; class Insecta; order Lepidoptera; family Drepanidae; genus Tethea; species Tethea ocularis. The sequence goes on along the minus strand of CAUVWG010000018.1, from coordinate 21,187 downwards.
CGCCCTCCACGACAACGCGGGCGTCAGGGGGGATGCGCTGCCGAGGCCCGTGAAAGAACACGGCCTCTGTTTTTTGCAGCGCCACCTGCAATCCTAGGCGGCGGATCCTACCCGCGACTAGGGATCCGCCGGCCGAGGCCAATCTGGCCGCCTCCCTGAAGTCCCTCCCCCGGGCAGTGAGGAGAGTATCATCTGCGTAGCAAATGACGCTCGTGCCACGGAGGAGGGTTCCCCGCAGGAGCCAGTCGAAACCGATGTTCCACAGGAGTGGTCCTAGGACGGACCCCTGCGGAACACCGGCCCCCGCGACATAGCTCCTCACCCTGGCCGTCTTGTCTACAAGGAGGACCGTTCGATCCTCCAGGTAGCTGGCCAGGAGTGTCTGCAGGTAGTGAGGCACTCCGTGGTACCGGAGTGCCTCCAAGATCGTCGAGTGGGGGACGGAGTTGAAAGCGTTGGCTATGTCGAATGACACCGCCAACACCCCGTCCCCCGCCTCCACTGCCTCCCGCACCTGGCCCTTGAGACGGGCCAGCGCGTCCACCGTCGAACGCCCACGTCTGAAACCAAACTGGGCGTCCGACAGGTCCGGCCCCACTAACCGCATGTGCCCCTTGAGCCGGTCGGCAATGATCCCCTCGAACAACTTACCGACCTCATCGAGCAGAACGATGGGTCGGTACGCCGAGGGGGAATCCGCTGGGCGTCCCTCCTTTCGGAGGAGGCATAACTGCCCCTCCTTCCAAGGCTTCGGGAACCGTCCAGTCACGAAACACGCGCTGAAGAGCTCCCGAAACCTCTCCCCCATCTGAGTAGCAGCGATGGCCACTACTCGTGCGGGGACGCCATCCGGCCCAGGGGCCGTCTTCTTCGCGCGGAGGCGAAGAGTCTCCGCATCGAGCTCCACCACCGATATCGGGGGAACCCCCTCATCCGATGGAGCCGCCCCCCGTGGGGGGTCCATTACCGGTGGGGTGAAGTTGGTCCCCGACGGGAACAGGGACCGCACCACCCCATCCAGCAATGTCGGGTCGAGGGTCTCCGCCAATGGGGGACCACAGGGGCGCAGTTTGTTCCGCGCCGCCTTGTATGGTCTCCCATACGGATCCCTGTCGAGATCCTCCAGCATCTCGGCTCTCGCCGAGTCATCGGCGTCGCGCATGGCCGACCTGAGGACCTCTTTCGCCTCCACGTAGGAGGCGTAGAGGCTGTCCTCATTGGCCGGATCACGGGCGCTGCGCCGTCGGCTCCGCGTGTAGGCCCTCCTAGCCACCACGCAGGCGGCTCGGAGCCCCGCCAGCTCCTCCGACCACCAATAGACGGCGCGTCGGGGAGGCGGGCGGCGAGACCGAGGCATACTAAAGTTGCACACCTCGGTCAGGGACCCCCGCAGCTGTGCCGCAGCGGCGTCCACGTCCTGGACTTGGATAGGAGGCGTGAGCCAGTCCTGTAGGAACGCCGCCTCCTCAGCGGCTTCTCTGTCCAGGCGGGTAAGAGCCCAACGTGGGAAGGGAGATTGGCCCGAACGGGCCGTCCCCCGAGGGCTCTGGGTGGAGATGTCGAACCGCACATATCGGTGGTCCGACAAGGTCTCCACCGTCTCCACCCGCCAGTTTATGATGCGGGCAGCTAGAACGGGGGTGGCAAACGAAACGTCGACCACTGACCCTCCCCGTTGCCGCACGCACGTGTGGACTGTCCCTCTGTTGAGGAGGGACACACCGGTCGAGGCCGCCCAGAACTCGACGGCTTGACCCCGGATGTTGCAAGTGGCGGCCCGGTTACCCCAGGCTACCGACTTGGCGTTCAGGTCGCCCATTACGGCGACCTGGCGCGGCGCCGCCCTCCCAATCACCGCGGTGAGGATTTCGAGAAAATTCTCGAAATCCGAGAGAGGGCGGTTTGGGGAGAAATAGACCCCCACTAGGGCTATGTCTCCCCACGCGGCGGCCACATATCCCGATCCCCTCTCTAAGAGCGAGAGGGGAGGGGAGTCTGTGGAAGACCGCATCACCATCGCCACCAGGCCGTCCCGGTCGCCCAGCCAACGGCTGGGGACCGAGTACGGCTCAGCGACCACCGCCACGTCCACCAGCCACTCAGCCATGGTCTGCATCAGCAGATCCTGGGCTGATCTGCAGTGGTTGGTGTTCGCCTGGAGGATACGATATTCGACTCTATCCATTAATCGGACATCGCATCCCCCTCCGCGGCTGCCGAAGTTCCAGCTACGGGAACGGCGGTGGTAACGGCTGGCTGGGTCGGCGCCAGCGCTACACCCCTCTTGAGGGGAGGAACGCAATTCTTCCCCTTCATTACGTGGCCCGATGGGCGGCCACTGGCGGCACACACCGAGCAACGTGGCTTGGCGGCCTTGCAAGTGGCGGACTTGTGCCCGTCCTTGCCGCAGCGGTAGCAGCTGTCCGTCCTGTCCACCTTGGACGGACAGAGGACCCGGGTGTGTCCGATTCCGAAGCACCTGTAGCAGCGTAGGGGCTGGTCTACAAGTGCCCGGACCGCACCCGAGCTGATGCCGACGACGAGCCGTCCCTTGGCGAGGACGGCTTTGGCGGCGGCAACTGGGCACTCAAGGCGAATGGTGCCCAAGCCGCCGCGGCCGGGCCTGATGTCCCGAGCGTGTACCGCTGTGGCTTCACAGCTCCCAATCGCTGCGATCGCCACTACCACCTCCTCTTTGGTGACCGTATCGTCTAGATCAGTCACCTCCAAGGCCGCAGACTTTACGGGCCTGACCACCTTGGCCGCATCCGCGATGACCTCTTGCAACTTGTTTGCGAAGAGGTCCGCGTTGGCGTTGCCCTGCGCCCCCGGGAACTCGAAGATTCGAGCCCCGGCTTGGGTTCGGCGACACGCTACTGTGCCGATCCCCAGTTGGGTGGGATCGGCGTTAGTACGCGCCCGTGTCATAACGGACGCGTACGTCTCCCCCCGTTCCACGGCCTCCGCGGTGAGCGTCACCACGACGGCTGCGGTCTTGGGGGGCACGAGGTTTTTCCTCGCGCCTGCGGGGGCCCGTTTGGCTGCAGGTGCAGCGGTGGAGGGCTTGGGGGCCGACTTTTTGCCTTTCCCCTTACCCTTGCCCGTCTGAGACGGACCGGGCGGGGCGGTGGCGGGGTCCGACTTTGTGCCTTTCCCCTTCCCCTTACCCTTGCCCGTCCGGGACGGGCCGGGCGGGGTGGTGGCGGGGTTGGCATTGGCGGCCTCTTTCCGCTTTTTCCCCCCACCGGTCACCTTCGTCCAACCCGGTTGGTTGCACGGGGTGCCGGAAGGTAGAAGGGTGTCCTCCCTCTGGGAGGATGGCCCCGGCACTGGTTGCCTCTTGTCCGCCGCGAGTGGTGGACGGAGGCGCTTCTCCGGCAAGAGCCTGTCTTCAATACCAGCGAAGCAGGCTCTTGTGAAGGCCCTCTCCTCCATCACGACTTTGCGGACAATGTCCTCAAGGTTGGAGGGGAGGGGCGCTTCTGCCGCTGGTCTAGATCCGGCTATGTTTGGCCGGGCCGTGACCTCAGCTAACTTCGTGTGAAGCTGGCTGACCTCTGACTGCAGGCGATCAACTTTCGCCTGCAGTTGCCGCGTTTCGTCGGTAGCTGTGCGCTGCACCAGCTCACCGACGATGCCACGCATGCTCGCAGCCCTGGACTTGAGGGACTTCTGGAAAGTCCCTTTCAAGTTGGAAGACTTCGAGGCGACCTCCCGAATCTCCTCCTCGTCCTCCTGAGCCATCCGCTCCAACTCGGCCAGCGAGTGGTCCGCGTATAGAACAACGGACGCGCCGTACCCGGACTTGGCCCGGGCGATGCGCGACCGCTGCTCCCCAGCGGCAACCCGCTCCTCCAAATCTACTTGGAGTTGCGCCCGCTCTGCCAGCTTCAACTGGCGTTTGGCGTCCGCCAGACCCACATCGTGGGTGGCAGCCTTTACTTTTAGGAAGTCCTGCCTCCCCGGTTGGCGACTGGTCGCCCTCAAACTTGTGTCGGACTCAAACGCGATATCATCGTCGGAGTCCGCCTCATAATCGAAACTAGCCGCAGACGGCGCGCGGCTGGTCTCGGGTTGGCCCTGAGAAGGGCCTTTAGATTGGCCCTTAGAAGGGCCTTTTGGTTGGCCCTTAGAAGGGCCTTTTGGTTGGCCCTGAGAAGGGCCTTCAGCTTGGCCCTGAGAAGGGCCTTTTGGGTGGCCCTCATAAGGGCCTTTTTGGAAACGCCCTAGGACGTCCCGCGTAATTTTAGGCATAGCCTCAAAGCAAATGTCGCAGCAACTCCGCAAGTAAACGCTACGACGCACAGTGCACTTTAGCCGAGCCCGGTCTGACACTCCGTTACGGTGTACAGAACCGGGTCGTTTCCAGGGAACGCGACGAGGACGCAAGCACTGTGGGGGGTTCCCCAACCTAACCTAACCTAACCTAACCTAACCTTTTTTTTTTTTTTTTTTTTTTTTTTTTTCGTGGGGAAATCCTCATAGGATACCCAGCCGCCCCGGGGGGAGCAACCAGGTTATGCCGGACTCGTACCGGCTAAAACCCCACGGTGGTCGCCATCTGCGCTGTAGAGGGGGGCGGGTTCTCGTACAGAACGCATACTCACTCCCCCTCCACGCGCGGCGCTAGATAGCCCGTCCCGGGGGAAGTGTGATACTTCCCCCCAGCACCCTCGCTGTGCTATCGCACGATGGATCGTGACCACGACGACCCATCGTCCTCCTTGGGATCGCTTCTGGACGCACAGGGCCCCCGCCCCGATTGCCCACGACCCCAAAGGTCCCCGATTAGTCGCCTTTTACGACAGGCAGGGGAACACCGTAGCTGTTATTCTGAGCCCCAGCTACAGGGCAGGAGGGCCGTGACGAGGCACGGCTGCGCCTCGACGGCGTCGTCTCCGGGCGGGATCGGCCCTCTCCCGATCCCGCTCAGCAGCCTCCTTCTGGACCATTACGGTCTCACAAAAGGAGGCTACGGCCCTCCACGCCGTATCCCCGCTAAGCATCGCCGACACGACTGCTGGCAGGGAAAGATTCCGTCCGATCTGATCGACCAGGATCCGCCTCTCCGGTTCCCACGCGGGGCACACCGCGAGAGTATGCGTAGCAGAATCCTGGTCGTTTCCACCGCAGTGGAAGCAAGCCGCCGTCGCTTCGCGTCCGATCTTACACAGATAATCACCGAAGCACCCGTGCCCGGTGAGTACCTGTGTGAGTCTGTAGGTGAGTCGTCCACCCTGTCGCTGCATCCAGGCCTCGAAGACCGGCAGGACTGCCCCGACGACGCGTTTGCGCGCAAACCGCTCCTCGCGGAGCCTCGCGCGCCACGTCGCGAGTGCGATAAGTCGCTCCTGCCGTTTAATCGCCTCCTCTGGGTCGCCTCCACCACTCCGGCGGACAATGCGAATCCGGTCATAGACCCTCGCATCCATGTCCGCCAGAATATCTAGCGGCGGAAAGCGAGCCAGAACCGTTGCCGCCTCCATTGACACGGTCCGGTATCCTCGTACGATCCGTAGGGCCATCCTTCGCTGGACGCTGTAGACTTTCGTCCGACAGCGTCGGATGGCCAGCCTCTTCGCCCATACTGGCGCCCCGTACAGGGCTACGGATCGTATTACCCCCGCATAGAGGCGGCGAACTTCCTCCCTCGGTCCCCCGAGATTGGGCAGCAGTCTGTGCATGGCACCCGCTACCCTCTCGATCCGGGGGACTAGGCGATCAAAGTGTTCCTCGAAACCCCAGCGACTGTCCAGGGTGAGGCCTAGGTACTTCATATACCGCCCCACCCCGATTTCCGACTCACCCACACGGACGCGCGAGTCCGGTGGCTCCCTGCTCCTAGGCAGTTTGTGGAACCATAGCGCCTCGGTCTTGTGAGGCGCTATCTCCAGACCCAACTCGCAGATTTTAGCAACGACGGCTTCCACCCCAAGCTCGGCGAGCTGTTTGGTCCCCTCGAAGGTATCCCCACTGGCGACCACCAACGTGTCGTCTGCATAGCAAACGAGATTTACGCCAGCAGGGAGGTCGACACGCAGAACCGCATCGTACGCAAGATTCCACAATAAAGGGCCCAACACCGACCCCTGTGGAACCCCACGCGTTATCTCCCTCCGGATTCTCCTACCGTCTTGGTCCATGTACAAGATGTACCTGTCGCGCAAGTAGTCCCCGATCACGCCTTGCAGGTATGGGGGCACCTGATGATATAATAGTGCCCCCCTGATTGCGTCCCAGGGCAGAGAGTTAAAGGCGTTGACAATGTCAATCATCCGCTCATAGAGCCGTCCCTCATCGCCCTCCCCCACAGCTACGGCAGCCGGAACAGGCTGAATAGGCGGAGCAGGCCGAGCAGCCGGAATCGACTGAGCGGTCAATGTGGGCTGAGCGATAACCGCATCTGCCCCCCTCGCTGGTGGCTTACGGAGCAGGCTCAGCTCCTCCGTCAGCCTGTCAATTTTAGTGGCGAGGTCGGAGAGCTGGGAGCGTAATTCCGAGTTCTCTAACTCCAACCTAGCCACATTTTCATCTACAGCCGTTCTACCTTTGAGCTCCTTAGCTGCAGCCTTCACGGTCCGCACGGCTATTCTAAGCTTGCGGACAAAGCTTCCTTTGAGGTTACCTGAGTTATCGGCAACCTTCTCGATGTCAAGAAGGTGCTGGTCAATGCAGTCGCCTAGCACATTATTTGCTTGCGACCGCATCTCCTGACCCAGCACCTCCACACTCGGGAGATTTTTTTTTGCCCGAGTGTTTTTAGTCGACATCGAGGGATCAGAAAACTCGTTCTCGCTGTCGACTTCATCCGGTCTCTTCTCCCCAGGTTTTGAGGATAAAACAGCCCTTAGTTTGGGCGCCGGGTCTGCATTTCGATCCTCTAGAGGCCGTTTGCAGCTCCGGGACTTCGACCTCCAACTCTCCGTATCCGATGCAAGTGACATGGCCGAGCTTTCTGACTCGCCCCCGTCACTTACATCGGTCCGACTGACTGGCGTGTTCGGACGTCTAAAACGCCCACGCCTGGCCCGCGCCGGGACCACTGGTCCCCCCGGCGCGACTTCTCCTTTCTTACTAAGCAGTTCATTGCCCCCCCCAGATACGGTGGGGCAGCCCAGGCTAGGCCTGGGGGTGGATTCTCCGGCTATGCCGGTACCACCCTGGGGTAGTGTGTTTTTTTGTTCTGCCATTGTCATAGTTTTCCTTTTTTGCTAGGGTGAGGTCCCTGAAGAGAGCGCTAGGGACTGGAATCCCACCAGCCATTCATCCCCTCGGCACGCTAGACCTTAGGATTGGGATAATTTATTATAGAGGTTTTCTTCCTCGTGGCCTTGCAAGGCCTCCGGTCCCGACTGGGATTACGGATGGTCCGACGTCGGCGTGAGCCGAGTGCGCCTGGCACATCGTCGCACAAGGGAGTGTTTTTTAGAGAGGTTTCCTTCCTCTTGTCCGGCGTCGGCAAAAGCCGAGTGCACAAGGCAAACACACCGCACCCGTTGCATCCTCTGTCCCCTCTCAGATAGAGAAGGATACGAGGAGCAACCAAGAGGCCAAAACAGGCCCGCCCCGCCCCATCGCTGGGGTTAATTCCTCCCTTCTGGTTTTTGTCCGCGCCGGGTCATTAGACCCGGTACCCCCCATATCTGGAGGGCATTCCCCTATCCGCAACCCTGGGGACGCGCCCGATGGGTGATCCAGTAACACCACACGGGAACCTAACCTAACCTTTTTTTTTTTTTTTTTTTTTTTGACAAGGTGGAAAATGCATTACGCATTCGACCCCCCGCCTTGGGAGCGGCGGGGAGGATATGTGGGACTCCCTCATCTCCCCTTCTCATTATGAGAAGGGGTAGAGAGGTTTACCCACTAAAAACCACCTTGGCGTACCCTCGCACTCCGGTTACTCGGGCACCGTGGAACCCGCTCTAAGCATTCTCCACGGTGCCCACCGGTCGCCCCGGCCTCTGCCAGGGCTTCCCGCGTCAATGGGGGGGATGGCCGAATACGCATGGCCACCCCCCAGACCGCCGAGTGACTTGTCACGGCAGGCGGAGGTCTCCCATCCTCCGCCCGCAGTCACTAAGGGTTAAGGCGCGCGGCAAACTGCCGCCGCCTCAACCCCGGCCGCCTACGCCGGAGGGGGTGCGCGAGAGGATCATCCTCGCGCCCCCGCTCCGCCTCCTCCTTCTGCGAGATAACAATCTCGCAGAAGGAGACCACTGCCTCCCAGGACCCCTCGCTGCTGAGCATCGCAGAGACGACGCTGTGCAGCGAGAGGTCCACCCGCTGGATCGCCCGTGCCATGAGGCCCCGCTCCGCATCCCAACGACTGCACACCTGCAAGGTGTGCTCTGCCGTGTCGTCGGGATCTCCGCACTCATGGCACCGTGGGCTCGGCTCCCTCCTAATGTTGTGCAGGTGGTGACCGAAACAGCCGTGTCCGGTCAACACCTGCACTAGCCGGTACGTCAGTGCGCCGGCTGCCCTCTTACACCATTGGTCCATCACTGGGAGGATCGCCCCCACGGTACGAGTCCCGTACGGGGCGTCCTCCAGGATGGACTTCCACCTTTCGCGCAGCCGGCGCGCCGTCATACGGCGGGAGGCCTCTACCTCCTCAGGGTCCGGGCGTTCCCCTCTTGCCCGAGCCCTGGACCTAACTAAGTAGGTTTCCGCCTGCACCTCGGCGTCCAACTCCCACGGGGGGGTGCAGGCGAGGAGGCAGGCCGCCGCGTGGGCCACCGAGCCGTAGGCCCTGGCCATCCTCTGGGCCACGGCCCGCTGTGGCCCCCTCAGCAGGGCCCTGTTTCGGGCGGACAACCTGTCCGCCCATATTGGGGCCCCATACAGGGCCATGCTCCTCACCACGCCGGCGAATAGCCGCCGGCAAGAGGAGCCTGGCCCCCCAATGTTGGGCAGGAGTCTGCCCAGCGCTTGCGCGGCGCCCCTGATTCGGGGAGCAAGTCTTCTGAAGTGCTCCCCGAAATCCCACTTCCGGTCCAATGTAAGCCCCAGATATTTAATGTGGGGCTCTACCTGGACCGTCCCTCCTGGAAGTGAGAGCGCCGCGCCCGCAGGCAGCCTCCATGCCCTCCCTCGCCCCCCGAAGACCGTAGCGTCGGTCTTCGGGAGGGCCACCTTTAGGCCGAGCTGCTCGATCCCTCGGATCATCAGCTCGGCCGCTTCCTCCGCCTCACGGAGGGTCTCCCACCCATCTTTCCCGCGCACAGCCACCATCGTGTCGTCTGCATAGCAGACGGTGATTGTGCGCGGGAGGGTCTCCCCTCTGATGGCCCGGTCGTACCCCAGGTTCCAGAGCAAGGGCCCGAGTACGGAACCCTGGGGCACGCCGCAGGCCATCCTCCTCTCCCCCCTCTGCCCGTCCTTATTTTCGTAGAGAACTACCCTCTCAGTAAGGTAGTTCTCCACGATTCTCCTTAGGTAGTGGGGCACTCCGTGATACTGAAGTGCCCCACTAATCACCCCATAGGGGAGGGTGCCGAACGCGTTCGCGATGTCTAAAGACACCGCGACCACACCCTCTCCCCTGCTCGACGCGTCGTCGCAGAAGTCCCTAAGGGACTTTATTGCGTCGAGCGTGGACCGTCCTCCTCGGAACCCGAACTGTCTATCAGACACGTCCGGGCCGGCGGTCTCAAGGTGCTGCTGGATCCGGTGGGCCAGGATACGTTCAAACGTTTTCCCGGCCTCATCCAGCAACACTATGGGGCGATAGGCGGACGGGCAGTCCGCAGGCCGACCCTCTTTGCGGAGGAGGCAGAGCCGCCCCTCCTTCCACACCCTCGGGAACCTTCCCTCCTTCAGGCAGTCGTCCATGATCTGCCTGAAGCGGCTCCCGAGGTGTCCCAGGGCGACCGTGAGGACACGACCAGGGACCCCGTCTGGTCCCGGGGCCTTTTTGCAGCCCCTGAGTCGGTCCGTCACTCTTTCGAACTCGTCGTCGCTTATGGGTGCAACGGCGAGTTCGGCCTCCGCAATGGCCATCGTCGGGGGAGAGAACGCTGGGGCGGGCGGGAACAGCCCCTCCAACACCCTACTGAGGAGGTCGGGCTCCATTAAATCCATGGGGGGGGCCGTGCGCAGCTTGTTGCGCACCATCTTATACGGCCGCCCCCACGGATCCCTGTCCAGGGTGGCCAAGAACGAGCAGTGTGCTTCGTCCTTGGCCACGGCGATCGCCACTATCAGGGCCCCCTTTGCTTCTTTGAGGGCCCTGTGGAGCCCTTCCTCCTCCTCCTCTGTGTGCCGCCTGCGCCTACAATGCTGGTAGGCGCGGCGGGCACAGTTGCTGGTGGTCCGCAGAGCCGCTATTTCTGCGGACCACCAGTACACCCTCTTGCGGGCAGACGGGCGTCCGGCCCGGGGCATTGCCGCGTCGCACACCCTCTGTAGTGCGGCGCGGAACCGAGCCGCCCTCTCGTCGACTCCGAGGGTGGCGGGAGGGGCTGCACACCAAGCCTCCTCCATCGCCGCCTCGTCCGCCCTTTCCCTATCCAGGTGGGTCAGGGCCCACCTGGGGAACCCTCTTCGGCCCCGGCCTCTTGTTCCCCCCCCTCGGGTGGGCGACGGCAGGACGCCATTGGAGACCCTCATTCTGATGTACAGATGATCAGAGAGGGTCTCGACGTCCTCCAGGACGCGCCAATCAGTGACGCGCGCGGCTATGGCGGGGGTCGCGAACGTTACGTCCACGACTGACCCTCCCCGCCGCCGCACGCATGTGTTGACGCTGCCCCGGTTCAGGATGATTAGTCCTGTTGCCGTCGCCCAGTCCTCGAGGGCGGTCCCTCGGGGGTCCGTGACTGGGGAACCCCACGCCGAACTCTTGGCGTTGAGGTCCCCCATGACCATCACCTGTGACGGGGCAGCTCTACCAACTACCCCGTTCAGGACCCCCAGGAAGCGCTCGAAGGCGCGTAACGGCTTGTTGGGGGAGAAGTACACCGCCACTATCACGGTGTCACTCCCCCATCTGGCCGCCACGTAACCCGGACCGCCTTCGATCCTCGAGAGAGGGGGGAAATCCCCATGTGCCGGAACCGATATTGCCACTACTCCGTCCGTCGCCCCTGCCCAGTAAGGAAGGGGGGGGACGAAGTAGGGCTCTGCCACCACCGCGACGCCAATTCCCCACTCCGCCATGTGTTGCATCAGGAGGTCCTGTGCTTTGGCGGAGTGGTTGGCGTTCACCTGCAGGATGTCTAAGTGCTGGTGTGCTGGCATTTAGACATCCATGCGGTTCTCCTCATTTTGGCCGGTGGCCGTTCCTGCGGTGGTGGGGCGGGGGGGGCGGGCGTCCATCATCCGCACCGATTTGCCCCTGACCTCTGGGGGGGAGCACTTCGACCCCCCCATCGTGTGGCTGGCTGGGAGTTTGGCGTGGTGGCACACTGCGCACCACTCCTTCTCCCCCGAGCACTCCCTGCGGAAGTGCCCCTCTGCACCGCACCGGTAGCAAGTATTGCTCCGGTCGATGCTTGAGGGGCACAATTCCCTCGTGTGGCCAACATTCATGCACCTGTAACAGCGCATGGGTGTTGGCCCAGCCACGGTGACGGTGGCCTCAGCCCACCCCACCTCGATTTTGCCCCGCTTTATGAGGCCCTGTGCCGTCTCCACTGGGCACTGGACAAGGGCTGATCCAGTGCCGTCGTAGAGGACACGGATGCCCCCTACCTTTATGTGGGCCTCGTCACAGGCCCCCGCTTTGACGATGGCCGCCGTCAGCTTCTCTTTGGTAGCCGACTCGTCCAGACCACCTATCTGGACAGCGGCCATTTTTTGTGGGCGGCTGACGATGGCGACATCCCCCACTATTTCTTGCAGCCTGGCTGCAAGAGCGTCTGCCGCCCGCCCTCTGTCGGCACTATCGGCCCCGGGAACCTCGATGATACGGCCCCCCGTCATCGAGTTTCGCACCCGGACGTGATGCAGGCCTACCTCCTCAAGGCTAAGGCCATTAATGGCCTTAGCCATGGTTTCCCGCATCGTTGTGGCGGTGGTTAGGTCCTTCCGAAGAGTGACCGCCACCGCCGCCGTCGTGGGTGCTTGCAGCGCCTTTACTTTAGGCGCTGCCTTCTTCGCCGGGGCCGCTCGGGCTGGGGGGGCAAGCGAGGCCTCGGCCTTGCCCTTGCCCTTTCCCTTCCCCCTGCGGGTGACCGTCGCCCAGCTGTCAGCCTCCGGCTGGCCCGGTCCCTCCTCCACGGACGCCGCCGGTGTCAGAGCCGGGGCGGTCGCCGTGGGTGCCTTGGACGCCTTGGGGGCCTTAGGGGCCCTTACCTTTTGGGGGCGGCCATCTCCCAGTCTCGCTCCCTCTGGTTCCCTCGAAGGGGCCGGCACTGGGGTTGACGTTGGCGTGGGCGGCGTGGCCCCCGTAGCCCTCCTCAAGTCAGCCGCCAGCGGGGGACGGATGATGGGTGCCGGCGGCAGGCGCCTGCTCACCTCCTCGATTCGGACATTTATCATGTTTCCCAAGGAGGTGAACAGGTCACCTTTCATCTGTTCGATCGCCGCCATCAGGTCCGCCGTGCCCAGAGCCGGGGCCTGGGGTGGGGGAGCCGGTGGGGCCACACACTCATGTACCGGGGGAGGAGCTGGGGGAGGCATAATCTGGCGCTCTGAGAAGGCCAGGCGGAGCGCCCTCGTCTCCGCCTGGCTGATCGCCAATTGCTCCCGCATCCTCTTCACATCCGCCTTTAGGATGCGGATCTCCTCTGCTTCCGTGCGGTCCTCCACCTCATCCATCGCCGCCGCGATTGTGCGGCAGGCCCGATTTATCTGGCCCCACACTTCGCCCTTCAAGTTTCCCGACTTACGGGCTCCCTCCAATATAAGGCCAGCCGCAATGCGAGTCGCCTCAATAGGGCTCGCACTACCCAGCGCGAGCCCCTCCCCCCTCATTCCCTTGGAGCGGAGCTCCGGGAAGTCCTTCTTGTATGCGGCGGCGGCAGAAATGTCGGAGTCCGAGTGCACGAACCCCTCCCGCCCTGATACCTTCGCCGAGGCCGCATACGTCCTCACCCCCGATTTCCCCCTGCCCCTGCGGGCCGTGCCAACCTTAGGCCCGTTCTCGGGCCTTGGGTCGTCCTCCCTGTCCTCGTGCCCCCTTTTTTGGGGCTGAGGAGCCGGCTGTCTGGCCTCGTCAGTGCTGGAGTCACCCTCTGACTCCGACGAGATCAAAATCCTCCTCGTGCGGGAGGGGGGACCCCCCCCTTTCGCGGACGTGGCCCTTGCGGCCTCGTCCATCCTCCCACCAAGTTTCGCCGAAATCCGACCACTAGGACCGAAGTTATTGACGTCCGAAGATAGTCAATAAAAACGGTCAAGCGCGACTCGGATTTCGACTTTCCTATACAATTAGTGGGATTGCCCCTGAAAGTTCAGAATAGCAATCCCAAAAATTGATTTCCAAATTTGACACACTTCCCGGGGTCGCCGGTCCTCGCGAAAAATACCAAAAAATAGGGGAGAGCGAGCTCTTCCTTATGGTATAGAAACCCTTGCCAGAAGGGCAAAGGGCCCAAAGTTATAAACAAAACAAATTTAAAGAAACTTAACAAAATTTTAAATGAAAACAAAAGATAATTTAAAATAAAATTTTGAATAAAAACTAAACCCCCCCTTTGAATAAAACAAAAATTACCCCACGCGTTGGCCGACTATCGCCGCTATGTCTTAGCCCTAAAAAGGGCTTCGAACGATAACGGCAACACCGACCAATTTGCGGAGCAAAAACGTAAACAAACAAAAACCAACAATCAACAAATCCAATCAAAATAACAACAAAATCCAGAATAAGTAAGCCAAGTCAGAAGATAAAGCAGTATCGATGGTCAATTTAGAATGCACAAAGTCAAAGTCAAATTACTTATCAATATCGCTCAAATCCGCCTGAAAATACACCTCAACCTAACCTAACCTAACCTAACCTAACCTAACCTAACCTAACCTAACCTAACCTAACCTAACCTAACCTAACCTTTTTTTTTTTTTTTTTTTTTTTGACAAGGTGGAAAATGCATTACGCATTCGACCCCCCGCCTTGGGAGCGGCGGGGAGGATATGTGGGACTCCCTCATCTCCCCTTCTCATTATGAGAAGGGGTAGAGAAGTTTACCCACTAAAAACCACCTTGGCGTACCCTCGCATTCCGGTTACTCGGGCACCGTGGAACCCGCTCTAAGCATTCTCCACGGTGCCCACCGGTCGCCCCGGCCTCTGCCAGGGCTTCCCGCGTCAATGGGGGGGATGGCCGAATACGCATGGCCACCCCCCAGACCGCCGAGTGACTTGTCACGGCAGGCGGAGGTATCCCATCCTCCGCCCGCAGTCACTAAGGGTTAAGGCGCGCGGCAAACTGCCTCCGCCTCAACCCCGGCCGCCTACGCCGGAGGGGGTGCGCGAGAGGATCGTCCTCGCGCCCCCGCTCCGCCTCCTCCTTCTGCGAGATAACAATCTCGCAGAAGGAGACCACTGCCTCCCAGGACCCCTCGCTGCTGAGCATCGCAGAAACGACGCTATGCAGCGAGAGGTCCACCCGCTGGATTGCCCGTGCCATGAGGCCTCTCTCCACATCCCAACGACTGCACTCCTGAAAGGTGTGCTCAGCCGTGTCGTCGGGATCTCCGCACTCATGGCACCGTGGGCTCGGCTCCCTCCTAATGTTGTGCAGGTGGTGACCGAAACAGCCGTGTCCGGTCAACACCTGCACTAGCCGGTACGTCAGTGCGCCGGCTGCCCTCTTACACCATTGGTCCATCACTGGGAGGATCGCCCCCACGGTACGAGTCCCGTACGGGGAGTCCTCCAGGATGGACTTCCACCTTTCGCGCAGCCGGCGCGCCGTCATACGGCGGGAGGCCTCTACCTCCTCAGGGTCCGGGCGTTCCCCTCTTGCCCGAGCCCTGGACCTAACTAAGTAGGTTTCCGCCTGCACCTCGGCGTCCAACTCCCACGGGGGGGTGCAGGCGAGGAGGCAGGCCGCCGCGTGGGCCACTGAGCCGTAGGCCCTGGCCATCCTCTGGGCCACGGCCCGCTGTGGCCCCCTCAGAAGGGCCCTGTTTCGGGCGGACAACCTGTCCGCCCATATCGGGGCCCCATACAGGGCCATGCTCCTCACCACGCCGGCGAACAGCCGCCGGCACGAGGAGCCTGGCCCCCCAATGTTGGGCAGGAGTCTGCCCAGCGCTTGCGCGGCGCCCCTGATTCGGGGAGCAAGTCTTCTGAAGTGCTCCCCGAAATCCCACTTCCGGTCCAATGTAAGCCCCAGATATTTAATGTGGGGCTCTACCTGGACCGTCCCTCCTGGAAGTGAGAGCGCCGCGCCCGCAGGCAGCCTCCATGCCCTCCCTCGCCCCCCGAAGACCGTAGCGTCGGTCTTCGGGAGGGCCACCTTTAGGCCGAGCTGCTCGATCCCCCGGATCATCAGCTCGGCTCCTCAGGGTCCGGGCGTTCCCCTCTTGCCCGAGCCCTGGACCTAACTAAGTAGGTTTCCGCCTGCACCTCGGCGTCCAACTCCCACGGGGGGGTGCAGGCGAGGAGGCAGGCCGCCGCGTGGGCCACTGAGCCGTAGGCCCTGGCCATCCTCTGGGCCACGGCCCGCTGTGGCCCCCTCAGAAGGGCCCTGTTTCGGGCGGACAACCTGTCCGCCCATATCGGGGCCCCATACAGGGCCATGCTCCTCACCACGCCGGCGAACAGCCGCCGGCACGAGGAGCCTGGCCCCCCAATGTTGGGCAGGAGTCTGCCCAGCGCTTGCGCGGCGCCCCTGATTCGGGGAGCAAGTCTTCTGAAGTGCTCCCCGAAATCCCACTTCCGGTCCAATGTAAGCCCCAGATATTTAATGTGGGGCTCTACCTGGACCGTCCCTCCTGGAAGTGAGAGCGCCGCGCCCGCAGGCAGCCTCCATGCCCTCCCTCGCCCCCCGAAGACCGTAGCGTCGGTCTTCGGGAGGGCCACCTTTAGGCCGAGCTGCTCGATCCCCCGGATCATCAGCTCGGCCGCTTCCTCCGCATCGCGGAGGGTCTCCCACCCATCTTTCCCGCGCACAGCCACCATCGTGTCGTCTGCATAGCAGACGGTGATTGTGCGCGGGAGTGTCTCCCCTCTGATGGCCCGGTCGTACCCCAGGTTCCAGAGCAAGGGGCCGAGTACGGAGCCCTGGGGCACGCCGCAGGCCATCCTTCTCTCCCCCCTCTGCCCGTCCTTATTTTCGTAGAGAACTACCCTCTCAGTAAGGTAGTTCTCTACGATCCTTCTCAGGTAGTGGGGCACTCCATGATACTGAAGTGCCCCACTTATCACCCCATAGGGGAGGGTGCCGAACGCGTTCGCGATGTCTAGAGACACCGCGACCACACCCTCTCCCCTGCTCGACGCGTCGTCACAGAAGTCCCTGAGGGACTTTATCGCGTCGAGCGTGGACCGTCCTCCTCGGAACCCGAACTGTCTATCAGAGACGTCCGGGCCGGCGGTCCCAAGGTGCTGCTGGATCCGGTGGGCCAGGATACGTTCGAACGTTTTCCCGGCCTCATCCAGCAACACTATGGGGCGATAGGCGGACGGGCAGTCCGCAGGCCGACCATCTTTGCGGAGGAGGCAGAGCCGCCCCTCCTTCCACACCCTCGGGAACCGTCCCTCCTTCAGGCAGTCATCCATGAGCTGCCTGAGGCGACTCCCGAGGTGTCCCAGGGCGACCGTGAGGACACGACCAGGGACCCCGTCTGGTCCCGGGGCCTTTTTGCAGCCCCTGAGTCGGTCCGTCACTCTTTCGAACTCGTCGTCGCTTATGGGTGCGACGGCGAGTTCGGCCTCCGCAATGGCCATCGTCGGGGGAGAGAACGCTGGGGCGGGCGGGAAAAGCCCCTCCAACACCCTACTGAGGAGGTCGGGCTCCATTGAATCTATGGGGGGGGCCATGCGCAGCTTGTTGCGCACCATCTTATACGGCCGCCCCCACGGATCCCTGTCAAGGGTGGCCAAGAACGAGCAGTGTGCTTCGTCCTTGGCCACGGCGATCGCCACTATCAGGGCCCCCTTTGCCTCTTTGAGGGCCCTGTGGAGCCCCTCCTCCTCCTCCTCTGTGTGCCGCCTGCGCCTACAATGCTGGTAGGCGCGGCGGGCACAGTTGCTGGTGGTCCGCAGGGCCGCTATTTCTGCGGACCACCAGTACACCCTCTTGCGGGCGGACGGGCGTCCGGCCCGGGGCATTGCCGCGTCGCACACCCTCTGTAGTGCGGCGCGGAACCGAGCCGCCCTCTCGTCGACTCCGAGGGTGGCGGGAGGGGCTGCACACCAAGCCTCCTCCATCGCCGCCTCGTCCGCCCTTTCCCTATCCAGGTGGGTCAGAGCCCACCTGGGAAACCCTCTTCGGCCCCGGCCTCTTGTTCCCCCCCCTGGGGTTGGCGACGGCAGGACGCCATTGGAGACCCTCATTCTGATGTACAGATGATCAGAGAGGGTCTCGACGTCCTCCAGGACGCGCCAATCAGTGACGCGCGCGGCTATGGCGGGGGTCGCGAACGTTACGTCCACGACTGACCCCCCCCGCCGCCGCACGCATGTGTTGACGCTGCCCTGGTTCAGGATGATTAGTCCCGTTGCCGTCGCCCAGTCCTCGAGGGCGGTCCCTCGGGGGTCCGTGACTGGGGAACCCCACGCCGAACTCTTGGCGTTAAGGTCCCCCATGACCATCACCTGTGACGGGGCAGCTCTACCAACTACCCCGTTCAGGACCCCCAGGAAGCGCTCGAAGGCGCGTAACGGCTTGTTGGGGGAGAAGTACACCGCCACTATCACGGTGTCAATCCCCCATTTGGCCGCCACGTAACCCGGGCCGCCCTCGATCCTCGAGAGGGGGGGGAAATCCCCATGAGCCGGCACTGATATTGCCACTACTCCGTCTGTCGCCCCAGCCCAGTAAGGAAGGGGAGGGACGAAGTAGGGCTCTGCGACCACCGCGACGCCAATTCCCCACTCCGCCATGTGTTGCATCAGGAGATCCTGTGCCCTGGCGGAGTGGTTGGCGTTGACCTGCAGGACGTCCAAGTGCTGGTGTGCTGGCATTTAGACGTCCATGCGGTTCTCCTCATTTTGGCCGGTGGCCGTTCCTGCTGGGGTGGGGCGGGTGGGGCGGGTGGGCTCCGTCCGCATCGATTTGCCCCTGACCTCGGGGGGGAAGCATCTCGACCCCCCCATCGTGTGGCTGGCCGGGAGTTTGGCGTGGTGGCACACTGCGCACCACTCCTTCTCCCCCGTACACTCCCTGCGGAAGTGCCCCTCCGCACCGCACCGGTAGCAGGTATTGCTCCGGTCAACGCTTGAGGGGCACAACTCCCGCGTGTGGCCAACACACATGCATCTATAACAACGCATGGGTGTCGGCCCAGCCACGGTGACGGTGGCCTCAGCCCACCCCACCTGGATTTTACCCCGCTTTATGAGGCCCTGTGCCGTCTCCACTGGGCACTGGACGAGAGCTGATCCAGTGCCGTCGTAGAGGACACGGATGCCCCCCACCTTTATGTGGGCCTCATCACAGCCCCCCGCTTTGACGATGGCCGCCGTCAGCTTCTCTTTGGAAGCCGACTCGTCCAGACCACCTATCTGGACAGCGGCCATTTTTTGTGGGCGGCTGACGATGGCGACATCCCCCACTATTTCTTGCAGCCTGGCTGCAAGAGCGTCTGCCGCCCGCCCTCTATCGGCACTGTCGGCCCCAGGAACCTCGATGATTCGACCCCCCGTCATCGAGTTCCGCACCCTGACATGCTGGAGGCCCACCTCCTCCAGGCTAAGGCTATTAATGGCCTTAGCCATGGTCTCCCGCATCGTTGTGGCGGTGGTTAGGTCCTTCCGAAGAGTGACCGCCACCGCCGCCGTCTTGGGTGCAAGCAGCGCCTTCGGTTTAGGCGCTGCCTTTTTCGCCGGGGCCTCTGGGGCTGGGGGGGCAAGCGAGGCCTTGCCCTTGCCTTTCCCCTTCCCCCTGCGGGTGACCGTTGCCCAGCTTTCAGCCTCCGGCTGGCCCGGTCCCTCCTCCACGGGCGCCGCCGGTGGCAAAGCCGGGGCGGTCGCCGACGTTTTGGACGCCTTGGGGGCTTTAGGGGCCCTTACCTTTTGGGGGCGGCCATCTCCCAGTCTCGCCCCCTCCGAATCCCTCGTAGGGGTCGGCGCAGGGGTCGGCGTCGACGTGGGTGGCATGGCCGGCCCCGCAGCCCTCCTCAAATCGGCCGCCAGCGGGGGGCGGATGATGGGTGCCGGCGGCAGGCGCCTGCTCAACTCCTCGATCCGAACATTGACCATGTTCCCCAAGGAGGTGAACAGGTCACCCTTCAGCTGCTCGATGGCCGCCATCAGGTCCACCGCGCCCGGAGCTGGGGCCTGGGCCGGGGGGGCCGAACACTCATGCTCCGGCGGAGGGGCCGGGGGGGGCATAATCTGGCGCTCCGAGAAAGCGACACGGAGCGCCCTGGTCTCCGCCTGGCTAATGGCCAGCTGCTCCCGCATCCGCTTTATGTCCGCCCTAAGGCTGCGGATCTCCTCTGCCTCCGTCCGGTCCTCGACCTCGTCCATTGCCGCGGTGATTGTGCGGCAGGCCCGATTGATCTGCCCCCAGATCTCTCCCTTCAGGTTGCCCGACTTCCGGGCGCCCTCCAGGATCAGGCCCGCCGCTATGCGGGTCGCCTCTATAGGGCTCGCACTAGTTAGCGCGAGCCCCTCCCCCTTCGTTCCCTTGGAGCGGAGCTCCGGGAAGTCTTTCTTGTAGGCGGCAGCGGCGGAAATGTCGGAGTCCGAGTGCACGAACCCCTCCCGCCCTGACACCTTCGTCGAGGCCGCGTACGACCTCACCCCCGATTTTCCCCTGCCCCTGCGGGCCGTACCAACCTTAGGCCCGTTCTCGGGCCTAGGGTCATCCTCACGGTCCTCATGCCCTCGTTTTTGGGGCTGAGGAGTCGTCCGCCGAACTTCATTTTCCTCCTCAGATTCTGAGGAGTAAATTGCCCTCCTCCTGAAAGAGGGGGGACCCCCCCCTTTCGCGGACGTGGCCCTTGCGGCCTCGTCCATGCTCACACCAAGTAACGCCGAAATCCGACCACCAGGACCGAAGTTATTGACGTCCGAAGATAGTCAATAAAAACGGTCAAGCGCGACTCGGATTTCGACTTTCCTATACAATTTGTGGGATTGCCCCTGAATGTTCAGAATAGCAATCCCAGAAATTGTTTTTCAAATTTGACGCCCTTCCCGGGGTCGCCGGTCCTCGCCAAAAATACTAAAAAATAGGGGAGAGCGAGCTCTTCCCTATAGAATTAACACCCTTGCCAGAGGGGCAAGGGGCCCAAAGTTATAAACAAAACAAATTAACAAAACTTAACAAAATTTTAAACTAAAATATAAAAGATAATTTGAAATGAAAATTTAAATAAAAACGAAACCCCCCCTCTGAATGAAACAAAAAGTACCCCACGCGTTGGCCGACCATCGCCGCTATGTCTCAGCCCTAAAAAGGGCTTCGAGCGATAACGGGAACACTGACCAATTTGCGGAGCAAAAACGTAAACAAACAAAAACCAACAAACAACAAATCCAATCAAAATAACAACAAAATCCAGAATAAGTAAGCCAAGTCAAAAGATAATGCAGAATCGATAGTCAATATAACACGTACTAAGCAAGAGTCAAAGTGGTTCTCGAAATCGCAGAAATCCTCAAGAACCTAACCTAACCTAACCTAACCTAACCTAACCTAACCTAACCTAACCTAACCTAACCTAACCTAACCTAACCTAACCTAACCTAACCTAACCTAACCTAACCTAACCTAACCTAACCAGAGACCCTAAGCCAGAAGGAGGGGAGACCAAAAGCCAAATTGGCTTCGACAGCCTCTGAAAGCAAAGGAGTTCAAAGAGAGAAGACGGTGCCCACAACAGTACCCGAGGCCGCAAAATCCCCTAGGCAGACCCCAAGGTACAAGAGCAAGACATCCGAAGCGAAAGCCTGGCTCACCAAGGCAAAGACGCACCTGGAGAACAGTAAAAACCTCAAGGGCGAAATCAAGCAAGAGGTCTTAAAAGCTGTGGATGGTCTTTATAACCTGGTAAAGGAACTGGATGGAGAAGGAAGAACACTGACAGGAAAAGAGAAGGAAATAAAAGAACACCAGTCC
>CAUVWG010000017.1:0-23892 GCA_963555595.1 Tethea ocularis | reverse complement strand
CGCTCGGAGACATCTTAGTGGTAGTTGGAAAGGTCACCCGATAGATTAAAAAAATTGCATGCGATTCATCTGCGAAACTAGAGTAAATTACAATCGGGGTACCTATACTACTGGGGCATCTATCCCGGTTTTACCCTATATAAATCGCTAGGGTCGCTAGTATATGTACTATCGACAAAGTTGAAGCATGATCATTTTAAGGGTGTATTTTGCGTGCAGTGACCAGTCGCTACCTGTGTCTCACACAATATAACCAAACAATGCGCTTGTCATAAAATAGTAGATTGTCATTGTCAGTAAATAGTCTAAACAAAAGATTTTACAAGAGACCGTTTTATTGTCAACAATGGACAGGGCAAACTATGATTACTGGCTGCAAGCGAAAAGGTCTCAAAACTGATTATGCTTCAACTTTGTTGATGGTACAATTTATATACTTACCCGCATGTACGGTGGAGATAGCCAAAAATAAAAAGACCAGTATGTACTTCATGGCTCCTTAGTTGTTACACCCGATATGCCTTATTGCCTTGCCACCACCGGTATTTATAGAAAAAAAAAACAATTTAGCCTATTTAAGTGTGTATAATTTTACACAAAAGATACGGATCTACAAGTTTACAAATTGATATTATTGAAATTCAATTTATGAAATGAACAAGCTTTGAAATATACTACATTCAGAGACGATTTGATACTTTTTATTAATTTAATTTGTTTTTATCAATCAGTTTTATATTATTATTTTCCTGTGGTTTTACTGTTCAAACGATGAATGTCGATATTCTGAGGAAAGTTTTGTTTGTTTTTCTGTGCGTAAATAACATTTTTATTTGTAAAATTGTGTATATTGCGACGACACTGATATTAGGTTAAATTAAAAAATAACTGAAAGTGAATCTCTAGGCATTAAGGGTATAAAATATGCAGTCATATTTAAAGAGTATAGTATAACAATGACAATCTAGGCTATGTGTGCTTACCATCGGCCACATCGTCACTGACCATGGTGAGATTGTGGTCAAACACTGGCCTATACATAGTAAAAAAACAACTCGTGAACTTCGTTACTGTGGTGTCTTTCGTTTTGTGAATTTCACACCATTTTAACATGGTCAAACAAGCCTATTTAAAAAAACACGCACAAATAAACTTGCAAATTAAAGTAAATAATAGAACATCTATCTATACTAATAATAAAGCTGAAGAGTTTGTTTGTTTGTTTGTTTGTTTGTTTGTTTGTTTGAACGCGCTAATCTCTGGATCTGCCAGTGGGATATGGAAAAACCTTTTTGCAATTGAAAGCCCATTTATTAAGGAAGGTTATAGGCTATAGAACATCTCGCTACGACCCTCAGGAGCTGAGCAATGATAAAAAGAACGTTAAGCGGGAGCATGTATAGCATGGGTGAGCGATGCGACGCGGTTGTCAATGGATGACAGCGGTCGCCTAGGTAACAGTTTTTTGTTATTTTTAACTGTCATCAAGACGAGGTTATCAATTCGTCGGAATCTTTTTTTATGTATGTTCCTCGATTACTCGAAGATGCCTGACCCGATTTGGAAACTATACATACAGGTGGTCACATGGTCACCAAGTCAGGGTCTGATGATGGGATCTTGAAGAAATCGAGGAAACTCTTCAAATTTTATAGGCACTAACAATGTTTTTCATATATTTTCTAAAACTATTCAGATATTTGCGTCTGGTAGTCGTCACATGTTGCTGAGCTGATGATGGAAGGTACAACTCCTTAACGGGTATGAGTTAGGGGATAAATCTTTAAATATTATAGGAACGATGATGGAAAGTACAACGCTAATATGCTTATCCTAGGTCAGTGACCTTGAGAGTCATTGATTACACATAAGAAACTAAAAATTGAAAAATAAAATACTTTTAACAAAAAAAAACCACAAATGCACTAATAAGTATAAAATAACTATGTAAGAACTCTAATCTGATAGTTTTGAAGTCAACGAAATTAGCCATTGCTGTTGCATCATCAGATATTTATTGCTGCTACACTATTGACAGGTAGAAGGACGGCTCATTTCACTTCTAAACAGACCCTTACGGTATTTCTTGAAAAAGACAGCGTACGCTCTATACGTAAAAATGGACCATTGGGCAAGGTTTTACAAGATGCAAACCTAATAATATGGGATGAGTGCACAAGACTCATAGAGCTCATCTAGAGGCTTTAGATAGAACTCTCAGAATTATAAAATGCACAAATAGATGGCTAATGTTTGTTTGTTTGAACGCGCGAATCTCCGGAGTTACTGGTCCGATTCGAAAACTACGCTGTCGGCTGGTAGTTTAGCCATTATTTACCACCCATGGGGGTGGAATAACTTTGATGTTTTCTGGTGATTTCAGATAAACGTTGCCTGTTAGGGAAACTAGAGCAGATATTATTAAATCTTGCTTAAAATCTTCCTCATTATGAAAGTCTGTTGAATTATTGAAACTGTATACCAAAATGAGGAGTCACTTGGGTAGAGGAAGCACAGATTTCCCAATAAAGCTCCATTTAATCGGGGATGGGAAAGTACCTGAATCAGATAAAAAAATAGCTATTGACAAAGACCTTGGTAAAATCGTGACCAACATTGAAGACTTGATCTGTAGAGTATATCCGGATATAGCCAATATCGACCAAAAAAAACATTAATGGATGTGTGAGAGGGCAATTTAATTTAATTAGCTGCCAGAAATATAAGCGTTGACGCCATCAACGACAAAATAATGGCTAAACTACCAGCCGACAGCGTAGTTTTCGAATCGGACCAGTAACTCCAGAGATTCGCGCGTTCAAACAAACAAACAAACTTTTCAGCTTTATTATTTAATGCTAAATAGCTTTCCACCCGCGATGCCACCCGCGATCAGTCAGTCAATTAACCAACTTCAAGCGGAGGTTATCAGTTCGTTGAAATCTTTTTTTTTGTATGTTCCCTGAATACTCGAACGCCTGGACCGATTTGGAAAAATATTTTTCGTTTGAAAGGGTATACTTCACAAGTAGTCCCATAGTCACCAAGTCAGGATCTGATGATAGGATCCTAGACAAATCGAGGGAACTCTTTAAATTTTATAGGCACTTACAATGTTTTTCATCATACTTTCTAAAGCTATTCAGACATTTGCGTCTGGTAGTCATCATGTTATGTTGCTGAGCTGATGATGGACGGTACAAATCCTCAATGGTTAGGAGTTAGGGGATAATTCTTTAAATGTTATAGGAACGATGATGGAAACTACAACACTAATATGCTTATCCTAGGTCAGTGACCTTGAGAGTCATTGATTACACATAAGAAATTCACCTTCAAAGGCACTAAAAAGCAGAAAATAACTATTTAGTAACTCTAATATGATAGTTTTGAAGTAAGCGAAATAAATCTGCGGTACCATGATATCGGTTCTAATTTTTGTTAAAAGTTTTATATATTTAGATTGGCTATTGGACGCTGATCAGTGTTATTATCACCATCGGCATCAGCGTAGGCATCAAAGTGACCATAAGAAAGATCTTGGGAAAAACGTAACCTTTTGATGGGTTGGTCTTCTGTACCAAATTTGGCATACTGGTTTCCATTTCGATATACTTCAAATACAAATAGGTATATTTGACCGGCTGCAACTAACTCGCAGAAATGTAGAGTGTTGTAACATCATAATTTATACTTTACTTTTGTCCCATGATTGTTGCCAAGATGGTCATGAGACATAACAGCAAATTCATCCCAATTGTTCGTCATATGCATTGCATTGCACCAAGCTTTTATGTGAGTTCAAAAGCAGTATTGATATCAACTTCGATGCAAATCACCACCAAAATAACTTTCTACCCTTTTTTAACCCCGATAGGCGATGAGTTTCAATAAAATACAAAACACGTCTTCCATCAATTATCTTACAGAATGTTTATGCAAAATTTGAAGTAGATTGGACCAAGGAATCACGTTGTTCCATACAAACTTTGTCCCAGTTTTTTAACCCCTAAGGATTTCGGAAGATCCTTTCTTATAGCATGCCTACTTCATACGAAGAACACACCCTCTAAGTTTCAGGTCTCTACGATCAGCGGTTTAGGCTATGCGTTGATCCGTCAGACAGTCATTCAGGACAATGCATGTTAAATAGATATTAGACCACCAAATTTATGTAATGGTACCAGACTTCAAGTAAAATTTCTAGATTTCTGTCATAGTAGCGATTGGTTTTGACTGAGCCAGCAGTTGGGCAAACAGTACTGATACCTCGCATTCCGATGATACCCACAGATTTACCATATGGATTTAAACGAATAGGTACAATTTACTGTGAAATTACCTACCTATCGTCTGAAGTCAATATAAATAAAGCACAAGGACAAACTTTTAAGCATGTTGGAATATATTTAAGTGAAAACTGTTTTTCCCATGGACAATTATTATGTTGCCTTATCTAGATCAGGTTGCATAGGCTACTTTTTATTTGGAAACGCGGGTGGAACCGCGGGGGACAGCTAGTTATATTATACAACTCTTACATAATTCCATTTACTATGCTCTGTATGATAGTGTATGACTACGAACCGTAGCATGCTACGACTATGGTGCTACGACGTAGCAATGTTTTCAAAGAATTTTTAGAATTGGATCTGAAAATCCAATGATTACCTCCTACATCTCAATTTTACGTACAATATTTATAATATAACTAGCTGTTCCCCTCGGTTTCTCTCGCGTTCCTGGGATAAAAAGTAGTAGTGTCAGAATTTTGAAATCTGTTGTTTGAACTCGCTAATCTCCAGAGTTATTGGTCCAGTAACTCTGGAGATTAGCGAGTTCAAACAAACAAACAAACTCTTCAGCTTTATTATTAGTATAGATATTAGTACAGATTATAATAATATGTTATAGTTATCGTATAAGCTGTCATTTAAATACAGATAATGAAGAGCTTGTTAAAAAGTTACGAAGTTGAAGGATTTGAGATCAGTCTGTACAAGACTTGCTACACACAATACAATGGAGAGAGGTGAGCTTATACAGGCTGATGGATATAAGAGAAGAGTTAATTTAATTTTAATTTATTATTCAGTGGTGCCGATTCTGTTGTTTACGAACTAAAATAAATTTAATCTCACTAGTTATTGGTCCAGTAACTCTGGAGATTAGCGAGTTCAAACAAACAAACAAACTCTTCAGCTTTATTATTAGTATAGATATTAGTACAGATTATAATAATATGTTATAGTTATCGTATAAACTGTCATTTAAATACAGATAATGAAGAGCTTGTTAAAAAGTTACGAAGTTGAAGTATTTGAGATCAGTCTGTACAAGACTTGCTACACACAATACAATGGAGAGAGGTGAGCTTATACAGGCTGATGGATATAAGAGAAGAGTTAATTTAATTTTAATTTATTATTCAGTGGTGCCGATTCTGTTGTTTACGAACTAAAATAAATTTAATCTCACTATATCTCTTTCTAATAGTAAATATAAGAAAGGGATGCAAGATATTTTAGTCCTGTCAGTTTAATCCGATCACACATTTCAACATGAATTTAAGCGCGATCTTTATTGGTCACGACTATTTACCCGTACATTACGACGGTATGGATTAAACTGACAGCATTAAAAATGTTCTATCTTTTTTCAATAAGGTTAATATGAAAGAGAGGTGACTTGTCTAATATTAGTTAAGTTCGTAAACAACAGAATCGGCACCAGTAATTTATTAATTTTAAATACTTGTAAGTACCCACATACTTTCATATTTTATTAATCTCAATCAAAAAGTTTGTTAATAACTTTAATAGTACTTAATTCCTGGAATTCAATACATCTGCACTAATATTATAAAGGGCAATATTTGTATTTTTGTTTGAAATGAATAAACTAAAAAATTACTGAAGCGATTTAAACAAAAAAAAACCACTTAAATTTTATTTATTTCACATAAATCGTAAAACAAATTTAATAATTATTTTAAGAATTATGCTTGTTTATAATAAATGATATGGTTCATTTGTTAATTAATTTAATTTTAGACTTAATTTTCTGTCAAAAGTTAACCCCTAATTTTAATGTTTCAACTATGGTAGATTAATAATAATTAATTGTTAATTTACATCACACTTTAAATTTTTTTATAAATTCTAATCCAATAACTTAACAGATATATCATACTATCACAAAAATTACAAACAATATTTTTTTAACAAAATGCCATATATAAATAATATTTTTAATAGCAACGTAAGTGAATCACCCTGTACCACTAAATAGGTAACAACCTTAAGTAAGCATGTTTTGTCTCCAAGTTAAATCTTTGTTCGCGGTGATCCTCACAAGTGCCCCCTTCTCTTCCCTTCCCTTCCCTTCCAGTCTTCCTGTCACTTGCGAGATCAAACGCGGCTGAAGTGTCAGGAAGTGAAACCCATTGTTAAGTTTTGTTACATAATGAGTAAAATGTGACAAAGTAACTAACTATATTAAATTGTAATTTATTTGAGGTGATTTAAATGAGATTCTTATACTAGTCATGTATCGCAGGTTTACTCCCGTGAGATAAAATCTGTAGAGCTTTCCGTGATATAATACACAAATTCTAAATTTATTTTTAAGGCACCCGTCATCGCTGGGTGTTATTGTCTCAACTCCCAAATTAAACACCTTGTCAAACACCTCTGGACACTGATTCAGAGACAATATTTGCCAAAAAAAAATTACTAGGTAATTTTATAAATAAGAAAGTTTTAATGGATTGTTACTCTTTCACGCAAAAACTATTGAACGGATAGTCCCTTAAAAAAATCCTTTTAGAGAAGGGTATCTGCATATGTCTCCGTCTCTAACTAAACTGACAACAAGTTACAAACTGAGACAAGCAAGACAGGAAAGACGTAATTTTAGTAAAAAAGATGGTTTTATGTTATTTAAAAGGAACCTAAGCCTTTTTTTAAAGTAAGAAAACTATTCCCTTTCTAATGGATTTCAGAATGTATGTTAATATTTTTCAAGTTATTTGGATGGCCCAAATAAATAATGCATTCTTAGTTTTAAAAAGGGGCATATTTACGATTTTTTCTGACGTTACTAATGAAAAATCTCAATTTAAAAAATAACTATTCCCCGTCACATATTCTCTACTTTAATATATATTTTTACCAAATCTCTTGGAACAAAGAATACAAAGAAAAATGCATTTTAGAATCATCATTTCACGTATAGCATCGCCTTAATTCACAGCAACTCCTACCAATATCCTCAAAAATCTCATTTCACACAAAAGAAGAATCTTCATAAAGATCTCAATAAAAAGGTGCCCGCAAAATAACCATATCATAAATCTACCACTTACTCATAAAGCAGCGCACCTACCTACTTCATTCGTCATTTCTTTATCAGCAAAAAAGGCAATATCCACCTTTGGAAAAATGAGCCCTGAACGCCCTTCGGACCTTCGAGACAACTATTTATCGGGGAGAGAAAATCCCCATAAATCAGCGTGTATTTTTTTATCTGGCAATCTAAAAGGTGGGGTAAATAGTGTCGGGCCTCAAGATGAGATATCGATGATATAAATGCTTTATGGCGATAGCTATCGATTGTTATTCGTGGGATGGCTGTTGCTGTTTTTTTTAAACTATCAAAGTAGTAAACAAACAGATGTTCCGACTGATTGTGTTTTTCATAGCCTATTAATGCTAACAAAACTAGTAGTATATGTATTAGTCATGTGTTGACAAAAAAAAAATTACCAGTTCATTATATCCTACTAGCTGTCCCCCGCGGTTCCACCCGCGTTTCCAAATAAAAAGTAGCCTATGCAACCTGATCTAGATAAGGCAACATAATAATTGTCCATGGGAAAAACAGTTTTCACTTAAATATATTCCAACATGCTTAAAAGTTTGTCCTTGTGCTTTATTTATATTGACTTCAGACGATAGGTAGGTAATTTCACAGTAAATTGTACCTATTCGTTTAAATCCATATGGTAAATCTGTGGGTATCATCGGAATGCGAGGTATCAGTACTGTTTGCCCAACTGCTGGCTCAGTCAAAACCAATCGCTACTATGACAGAAATCTAGAAATTTTACTTGAAGTCTGGTACCATTACATAAATTTGGTGGTCTAATATCTATTTAACATACATTGTCCTGAATGACTGTCTGACGGATCAACGCATAGCCTAAACCGCTGATCGTAGAGACCTGAAATTTAGAGGGTGTGTTCTTCGTATGAAGTAGGCATCCTATAAGAAAGGATCTTCCGAAATCCTTAGGGGTTGAAAAACTGGGACAAAGTTTGTATGAAACAACGTGATTCCTTGGTCCAATCTACTTCAAATTTTGCATAAACATTCTTTAAGATAATTGATGGAACACGTGTTTTGTATTTTATTGAAACTCATCGCCTATCGGGGTTAAAAAAGGGTAGAAAGTTATTTGTGGGGGTGATTTGCATCGAAGTTGATATCAATACTGCTTTTGAACTCACATAAAAGCTTGGTGCAATGCAATGCATATGACGAACAATTGGGATGAATTTGCTGTTATGTCTCATGACCGTCTTGGCAACAATCATGGGACAAAAGAAAAGTATAAATTAGATGTTACAACACTCTACATTTCTGCGAGTTAGTTGCAGCCGGTCAAATATACCCATTTGTATTTGAAGTATATCGAAATGGAAACCAGTATGCCAAATTTGGTACAGAAGACCAACCCATCAAAAGGTTACGTTTTTCCCAAGATCTTTCTTATGGTTGATGCCTACGCTGATGCCGATGGTGATAATAACACTGATCAGCGTCCAATAGCCAATCTAAATATATAAAACTTTTAACAAAAATTTGAACCGATATCATGGTACCGCAGATTTATTTCGCTTACTTCAAAACTATCATATTAGAGTTCCTAAATAGTTATTTTCTGCTTTTTAGTGTCTTTGAAGGCGGTTCTATTTTTTGTTAAAAGTTTTTTATTTTTCAATTTTGAATGTTTTATGTGTAATCAATGACTCTCAAGGTCACTGACCTAGGATAAGCATATTAGCGTTGTAGTTTCCGTCATCGTTCCTATAACATTTAAATAATTATCCCCTAACTCCTAACCATTAAGGAGTTGTACTTTCTATCATCAGCTCAGCAACATAAAATGTTGACTACCAGCCGCAAATATCTGAATAGCTTTAGAAAGTATGATGAAAAACATTGTAAGTGCCTATAAAATTTAAAGAGTTCCCTCGATTTGTCCAGGATCCTATCATCAGATCCTGACTTGGTGACCATGGGACTACTTGTGAAGTAAACCCTTTCAAACAAAAAATATTTTTCCATATCGGTCCAGGCGTTCGACTATTCGGGGAACATACAAAAAAAATGATTCCGACGAATTGATAACCTCCGCTTGAAGTTGGTTAATTGACTGACTGATCGCGGGTGGCATCGTGGGTGGAAAGCTATTTAGCATTAAATAATAAAGCTGAAAAGTTTGTTTGTTTGTTTGAACGCGCGAATCTCCGGAGTTACTGGTCCGATTCGAAAACTACGCTGTCGGCTGGTAGTTTAACCATTATTTTGTCGTTGATGGCGTCAACGCTTATATTTCTGGCAGCTAATTAAATTAAATTGCCCTCTCACACAGCCATTAATGTTTTTTTTGGTCGATATTGGCTATATCCGGATATACTCTACAG
This sequence comes from Tethea ocularis, assembly GCA_963555595.1. Lineage (NCBI taxonomy): Eukaryota > Metazoa > Arthropoda > Insecta > Lepidoptera > Drepanidae > Tethea > Tethea ocularis. The sequence goes on along the minus strand of CAUVWG010000017.1, from coordinate 14,182 downwards.
ATCAGGTCTTCAATGTTGGTCACGATTTTACCAAGGCCTTTGTCAATAGCTATTTTTTTATCTGATTCAGGTACTTTCCCATCCCCGATTAAATGGAGCTTTATTGGGAAATCTGTGCTTCCTCTACCCAAGTGACTCCTCATTTTGGTATACAGTTTCAATAATTCAACAGACTTTCATAATGAGGAAGATTTTAAGCAAGATTTAATAATATCTGCTCTAGTTTCCCTAACAGGCAACGTTTATCTGAAATCACCAGAAAACATCAAAGTTATTCCAACCATGGCTATTTGTGCATTTTATAATTCTGAGAGTTCTATCTAAAGCCTCTAGATGAGCTCTATGAGTCATGTGCACTCATCCCATATTATTAGGTTTGCATCTTGTAAAACCTTGCCCAATTGTCCATTTTTACGTATAGAGCGTACGCTGTCTTTTTCAAGAAATACCGTAAGGGTCTGTTTAGAAGTGAAATGAACCGTCCTTCTACCTGTCAATAATGTAGCAGCAATAAATATCTGATGATGCAGCAGCAATGGCTAATTTCGTTGACTTCAAAACTATCAGATTAGAGTTCTTACATAGTTATACTTATTAGTGCCTTTGTGTTTTTTTTTTGTTAAAAGTATTTTATTTTTCATTTTTTAGTTTCTTATGTGTAATCAATGACTCTCAAGGTCACTGACCTAGGATAACCATATTAGCGTTGTACTTTCCATCATCGTTCCTATAATATTTAAAGATTTATCCCCTAACTCCTACCCGTTAAGGAGTTGTACCTTCCATCATCAGCTCAGCAACATGTGACGACTACCAGACGCAAATATCTGAATAGTTTTAGAAAATATATGAAAAACATTGTTAGTTCCTATAAAATTTGAAGAGTTCCCTCGATTTCTTCAAGATCCCATCATCAGACCCTGACTTGGTGACCATGTGACCACCTGTATGTATAGTTTCCAAATCGGGTCAGGCATCTTCGAGTAATCGAGGAACATACATAAAAAAAGATTCCGACGAATTGATAACCTCGTCTTGATGACAGTTAAAAATAACAAAAAACTGTTACCTAGGCGACCGCTGTCATCCATTGACAACCGCGTCGCATCGCTCACCCATGCTATACATGCTCCCGCTTAACGTTCTTTTTATCATTGCTCAGCTCCTGAGGGTCGTAGCGTGATGTTCTATAGCCTATAACCTTCCTTAATAAATGGGCTTTCAATTGCAAAAAGGTTTTTCCATATCCCACTGGCAGATCCAGAGATTAGCGCGTTCAAACAAACAAACAAACAAACAAACAAACAAACTCTTCAGCTTTATTATTAGTATAGATTTGTAAAAAATATATGTTATACTACCGAATATATTACCACAATATTTTCTTAAATCTTGAATTTTGTATTAGTTATGTCAGAAAAAAAACCGTAATATTACCCCTTTTTAAAAATAAAAAAGAATTTTCTCTTATTCGGTCCATCCAAATAACTTGAAAATAAAAAAAACTAACATTTATTACTACATTAAATAAAAACCTTTTTTTAGGTTTTTATTTTAATAACATATCAGTTTAGTAAGAGACCGAGTAATTAATGGAGAGCATTCACTTCAGGTGATGTCACCTCATGAAGTCTATTAAAAAGGATTTTTTTAAAGCACGAAATGAATACAATTATTTGATAAAGAGTTTTTTACATTTTTACGAATTGTGCTAGTTTGATTACCTTCAATGTGTGGGTTGTTTATTCTGACTCGTCTGTCATGATGAGCGCCTTAATAGACTGATGAGAAAAATAAGTCGCGACTCATGCCGCCCCAAAATTGCGTCAACCCGATCTATTATCCAGTTATAGAGTACTTCAGGGGGAAAATAGATCAATCCATCTTAATCTACTGTACGTCCTACCGCTCCGTCTCGTCCCGTCTCGTTCCGTCCCGACCCAGTAGTCCGTATCGACATGACACACGCACAATTTTTTTATTGTTATCAATGGTTGGATCGGATACATAATCTATACTAATAATAAAGCTGAAGAGTTTGTTTGTTTGTTTGTTTGTTTGTTTGTTTGTTTGAACGCGCTAATCTCTGGATCTGCCAGTGGGATATGGAAAAACCTTTTTGCAATTGAAAGCCCATTTATTAACGAAGGTTATAGGCTATAGAACATCACGCTACGACCCTCAGGAGCTGAGCAATGATAAAAAGAACGTTAAGCGGGAGCATGTATAACATGGGTGAGCGATGCGACGCGGTTGTCAATGGATGACAGCGGTCGCCTAGGTAACAGTTTTTGTTATTTTTAACTGTCATCAAGACGAGGTTATCAATTCGTCGGAATCTTTTTTTATGTATGTTCCTCGATTATTCTAATATGCCTGACCCGATTTGGAAACTATACATACAGGTGTTCACATGGTCACCAAGTCAGGGTCTGGTGATGGGATCTTGAAGAAATCGAGGGAACTCTTCAAATTTTATAGGCACTAACAATGTTTTTCATATATTTTCTAAAACTATTCAGATATTTGCGTCTGGTAGTCGTCACATGTTGCTGAGCTGATGATGGAAGGTACAACTCCTTAACGGGTAGGAGTTAGGGGATAAATCTTTAAATATTATAGGAACGATGATGGAAAGTACAACGCTAATATGCTTATCCTAGGTCAGTGACTTTGAGAGTCATTGATTACACATAAGAAACTAAAAAATTAAAAATAAAATACTTTTAACAAAAAAAAACCACAAAGGCACTAATAATTATAAAATAACTATGTAAGAACTCTAATCTGATAGTTTTGAAGTTAACGAAATTTGCCATTGCTGTTGAATCATCAGATATTTATTGCTGCTACACTACACTATTGACAGGTAGAAGGACGGCTCATTTCACTTCTAAACAGACCCTTACGGTATTTTTTGAAAAAGACAGCGTACGCTCTATACGTAAAAATGGACCATTGGGCAAGGTTTTACAAGATGCAAACCTAATAATGAACGGCGAGTACATCTCACACCTTCGCTTTGCCGATGACATCGTCATAATGGCAGAGACGCTGGACCAACTAAACCAGATGCTGCACAGCCTAAATGGAGCCTCTCGGCGGGTTGGCCTTGGCATGAATTTGGACAAGACGAAAGTCATGTACAATTCACACGTCTTGCCGAGTCCAATCCGCATCGAAGGGTCGCTTCTCGAAGTTGTTAAGGAGTATGTCTACCTAGGGCAAGTCATCCAGCTCGGTAGACACAACTTTGACAGAGAAGCCGACAGAAGGATCCAGTTAGGTTGGGCAGCGTTTGGAAAACTTCGTCAAATCTTTTCGTCCACCATCCCGCAATGTTTGAAGACTAAGGTTTTCAACCAGTGCGTCCTGCCCGTTATGACATACGGTGCCGAAACGTGGACACTGACAGTCGGGCTGGTCCACAAATTCAAGGTCGCTCAGCGCGCTATGGAGCGGGCTATGCTCGGAGTTTCTCTGATGGATAAAATCAGAAATGAAGTTATCCGGAAGAGAACCGGAGTAACCGACGTAGCCTGCAGAGTAAGCAAACTGAAGTGGCAGTGGGCTGGTCATGTTTGTCGAAGGACTGATGGCCGTTGGAGCAGACGAGTCCTGGAGTGGAGACCACGCACCGGCAAGCGTAGTGTGGGGCGCCCCCCAGCTAGGTGGACCGACGACCTAAAGAAGACGGTTGGGGCAGACTGGATGCGGAAAGCGGAGGACAGGGTGTTGTGGCGCAGCCTGGGAGAGGCCTATGTCCAGCAGTGGACTGCGATAGGCTGAATTGATTGATTGATTGAAACCTAATAATAAGGGATGAGTGCACATGACTCATAGAGCTCATCTAGAGGCTTTAGATAGAACTCTCAGAATTATAAAATGCACAAATAGCCATGGGTGGAATAACTTTGATGTTTTCTGGTGATTTCAGATAAACGTTGCCTGTTAGGGAAACTAGAGCAGATATTATTAAATCTTGCTTAAAATCTTCCTCATTATGAAAGTCTGTTGAATTATTGAAACTGTATACCAAAATGAGGAGTCACTTGGGTAGAGGAAGCACAGATTTCCCAATAAATGGGATGGGAAAGTAGGTACCTGAATCAGATAAAAAAATAGCTATTGACAAAGACCTTGGTAAAATCGTGACCAACATTGAAGACCTGATCTGTAGAGTATATCCGGATATAGCCAATATCGACCAAAAAAAACATTAATGGATGTGTGAGAGGGCAATTTAATTTAATTAGCTGCCAGAAATATAAGCGTGGACGCCATCAACGACAAAATAATGGCTAAACTACCAGCCGACAGCGTAGTTTTCGAATCGGACCAGTAACTCCGGAGATTCGCGCGTTCAAACAAACAAACAAACTTTTCAGCTTTATTATTTAATGCTAAATAGCTTTCCACTCGCGATGCCACCCGCGATCAGTCAGTCAATTAACCAACTTCAAGCGGAGGTTATCAATTCGTTGAAATCTTTTTTTTTGTATGTTCCCCGAATACTCGAACGCCTGGACCGATTAGGAAAATTATTTTTTGTTTGAAAGGATATACTTCACAAGTAGTCCCATGATCACCAAGTCAGGATCTGATGATAGGATCCTAGACAAATCGAGGGAACTCTTCAAATTTTATAGGCACATACAATGTTTTTCATAAACTTTTCAGCTTTAATATAGAATGCTAAATAGCTTTCCACCCGCGATATCACACGCGATATCACCCGCGATCAGTCAGTCAGTCAATTAACCAACTTCAAGCGGAGGTTATGAATCCGTCGGAATCATTTTTTTTGTATGTTCCCCGAATACTCGAACGCCTGGACCGATTTGGAAAAATATTTTTTGTTTGAAAGGGTATACTTCACAAGTAGTCCCATGGTCACCAAGTCAGGATCTGATGATAGGATCCTGGACAAATCGAGGGAACTCTTTAAATTTTATAGGCACTTACAATGTTTTTCATCATACTTTCTAAAGCTATTCAGATATTTGCGTCTGGCAGTCATCATCTTATGTTGCTGAGCTGATGATGGAAGGTACAACTCCTTAATGGTTAGGAGTTAGGGGATAATTCTTTAAATGTTATAGGAACGATGATGGAAACTACAACGCTAATACGCTTATCCTAGGTCAGTGACCTTGAGAGTCATTGATTACACATAAGAAATTCAAAATTGAAAAATAAAAACTTACTTAAAGCAGAAAATAACTATTTAGGAACTCTAATATGATAGTTTTGAATTAAGCGAAATAAATCTGCGGTACCATGATATCGGTTCTAATTTTTGTTAAAAGTTTTATATATTTAGATTGGCTATTGGACGCTGATCAGTGTTATTATCACCATCGGCATCAGCGTAGGCATCAAAGTGACCATAAGAAAGATCTTGGGAAAAACGCAACCTTTTGATGGGTTGGTCTTCTGTACCAAATTTGGCATACTGGTTTCCATTTCGATATACTTCAAATACAAATGGGTATATTTGACCGGCTGCAACTAACTCGCAGAAATGTAGAGTGTTGTAACATCTAATTTATACTTTTCTTTTGTCCCATGATTGTTGCCAAGACGGTTATGAGACATAACAGCAAATTCATCCCAATTGTTCGTCATATGCATTGCATTGCACCAAGCTTTTATGTGAGTTCAAAAGCAGTATTGATATCAACTTCGATGCAAATCACCCCCATAATAACTTTCTACCCTTTTTTAACCCCGATAGGCGATGAGTTTCAATAAAATACAAAACACGTGTTCCATCAATTATCTTAAAGAATGTTTATGCAAAATTTGAAGTAGATTGGACCAAGGAATCACGTTGTTTCATACAAACTTTGTCCCAGTTTTTCAACCCCTAAGGATTTCGGAAGATCCTTTCTTATAGGATGCCTACTTCATACGAAGAACACACCCTCTAAATTTCAGGTTTCTAGGATCAGCGGTTTAGGCTATGCGTTGATCCGTCAGACAGTCATTCAGCACAATGCATGTTAAATAGATATTAGACCACCTAATTTATGTAATGGTAAAACCAGACTTCAAATAAATTTTTTTGATTTCTGTCATAGTAGCGATTGGTTTTGACTGAGCCAGCTGTTGGGCAAACAGTACTGATACCTCGCATTCCGATGATACCCACAGATTTACCATATAGATTTAAACGAATAGGTACAATTTCCTGTGAAATTACCTACCTATCGTCTGAAGTCAATATAAATAAAGCACAAGGACAAACTTTTAAGCATGTTGGAATATATTTAAGAGAAAACTGTTTTTCCCATGGACAATTATTATGTTGCCTTATCTAGATCAGGTTGCATAGGCTACTTTTTATTTGGAAACGCGGGTGGAACCGCGGGGGACAGCTAGTACATTATAAAAATCCTTGGGAGTAGGTTTCGGTTTCTTTAGAGTATTTTGTATGGGACAATTTGTCTGGAAAAAATCAGGTTTTTAAAGAAGTTTTATTATTAATATTTTTGATACATATTTTTTGATAAATTATAGTATTCTGTATTGTTTGACTAGGTTTCGCCCGCGGAAAATACCGTAAAAAAGTTGACAAAAAGTAAAATCAAAATCACTCGTCGACATACGGAACAAAATAAGCATGTTAAACTACTAATTAAACAGCGTCTGACAGAGAGATCCGACATGGATTGTGACGTCATAGTATACAACGGCCTTATTAACTCTGTTAAATTATATTTTGCTACAAAGAGATAGAGATAAATCTTTGATGGTTAATAATTAAAAAGTTATTTTTATAGTTATTCAAAATATATTGTTTGTCTTCTAATAAAGTAAAAAAAAACCTATTCCCTATTAAATAGGTGACTTACCTACCTAATAAAACAAAAAAACACTAACAGAAAACATGACGTTTTATCCTCTTACTATAAGAGAAAAAATCTTTCTAGAGAGGAGAAACATTACAAAATGCTGGATTAACAGTTATTCCACAGGGTTATTTGGTACATCCCTCTTGGTGGATAACAGCGGAAGTGGCGACGGAGGTGGAGAGGAAACGGAAACAGCTCGGAGCGGAGAGATTTATGGCCACACCCTGCCGTTCTACAGACTCGCTATTTGAAATGAATTTACAAATTTTCATTTCATATTTTACAAAGAAAAAAATGTGACAGTTGTGTGTGTATGTTTGTAACTCTCTATAATCAGCTCTTCAACGACTGGACAAGTTTGGATGAAACATAGAAGAAAAATAAATCATTATAACCATGTCAGCCGAAAAACATGCTGCTTGCTGGACAAAAGCGCGGGTCTAATCAGCGGTTTCCCACAACCCTCACAAGATCATCGGTCCAACTTGTGGGGGGCCTGCCCATGCTGCGTCTTCCAGCTCAAGGTCACCCAAAGAGGTCACCCTTTGAGGATAATGTAACTTTCTATTAGTAAAAGAATTTTTTTTATCGGACCAGTAACTCCGGACATTAGCGCGTTCAAACAAACAAACTCTTCAGCTGTATTATCAGTATAGATAGATATTCAATAAACTAAAATAAACTGAGTTAATAAACACATAGGTTGGAAATATTCGCGGACCGTAAGCACTCGAACGCTATTTATTGGCTAAAGTTCACAACTTCACCATTGCGAATTGCGATACTTTACGTGATGTGACGAAGGCATAAGCGGTAGCGGATAAGGTAGCAAACAAGGAAGAGTGTAATTAACCAGTTCCCCCATATTACTTTGATTCGCATTCTTGTTTTATTTTATGGCATTACATCTTAAATAATGATTATTTTTATGCTGTTTTTTTAATTAATTTGTTTTTTTTTTTCTGTTTTCTTTAAACTTTGCTATGTTATTTTATTTATTTGTTGTGCCTACATGTTTATTTGTTTCATCAAGCCTTTGTTAATGTTGTCTCTTTGTTGTTAGAAGAAAATATTGCGAAACTAAATTATTAACGTTTTTAAACAAACGGAATCGGCACCATTATGAAAATTATATGTTCATTTTGCGTAGCTGACCAATCTTTTGGTACTATTTTTTGATTCATATTTACTATGATGTGTTTTTGAGACCCAATAGAATCACTCTATTTACACACACTAAATTAAGTGATTCTATTGGCGGATACTCAGCCTAAGGAAATTTTATTTGAACAAAATAATGTTCAATTTCAAATCGCAGAAGTTTATAACTCAAACCATTTAAAAAAAGTTAGAACATGAAATGACAATAATACAAACATACAGAGGGCACTTAAAAGTTTCCGAACTAACGAATCGAGTGCGCGAGCAATGCTGCTACATAAAGCGCTAGAATTCCCATAACTATAACTACTACAAGTTAACTACAACTATGTACAGTATGACACAACTTAGATGTATCATGTAGCATCGGCAAATCGTTTTCGTATACTTCACTTCCGATTTACACAACTAATAAAAATCATTCATTATCGCGCTATTCAAAGTTCAACAAGATCATTTTCGAGAACGATCGATTTTACGAATTTTGCCGATGCTTCATATAAGTTGTGTCATATTGTATGTATGTATTTAATAGTTGGCAATTAGAGTTATGACGTGAACTGCTATTGGCTAAAGTGTTAACGCGACTGAAGTAAAGTGTTCTTATGTTGATCTTTGATTGGTAGTTTTTAGTTTCTTTTTCAGTATAATACGATAATAATTGTTATCTTTTAATCTTATATTTATTTCTTTAAAAGTTAAACAACTTAACATACCTATAACTTGTAAATAGATACTAGCTTTCCATCCACGTGATGTAAGTATTTTTATGGGTATTTTTTTACCTTGGGCGTTTTCATAGAAATCCATTTTTTTTTATTAAAGTGGGTATCTATACCCTATGTTATCAGTGACAATATTATAGTTTTATGCAGGGCTTCCCAAACTGCATCGCGCGGCGGCGGTGTCCCAGGGGCGTCACCAACCGGTATACTTACGTCACGATCTAAAGCTACACGCGAGTATCTTCTTTTACAAGGGAGCCGCAAAAAAATTACAACTTGTAAAGGGAGTCGCAGCACAAAGAACCCCTGTGATCCAAGGTTACCTTAACAAAGGATTAAAATAGCTCGGTAATACAAAACTAAATTCCAGGTGGAAATTCTCAAAATAACTAACTTTCAGAAACATAAATAGTTAGCATGTTGCTATAAATCACAGCGTAGAACTCCGATAGTGCGAACTAGATCACTAACGACGGGAGTGACGTCACGCAACATGATAACGTCATCAAAGGGAGTATAATGGTAGCTACAATTAATTACTTTCCATCAACATGTCAGATCTAAGGGTGATATTTCACTGAGCCATTGATGAAAGATAGCAAGGAAAGAGTTTCACTTTATAGATAAACTAGCTGTTTCCAGCGGCTTCACCCATGTTCCTGGGATCAAAAGTAGTCTATAATATTCGGGAATAATGTAGGATATTAAAATCAGAGTAAATAAAAGTATAGTACAAAATGTTCTGATGACCATGAACCCCACAAGGTGGACCGATAATCTTGTGAGGGTCGCGGGAAATCGCTGGATACGGGTAGTCCAAGGCCGGCCATCGTGGAGATCCTTGGGGGATGCCTTTGTCCATCAGTGGACGTCTTTGGGCTGACATGATGATGACAAATATTCTATGGAAAATATCATATCACCGCAGATTTTTTTCACCGACTTCATAACTGTCAGATTAGTTTCTACATACATATTTTATGCTTTTTAGTGTTTTTGAAAGCGGTACTATTTCTTGTTAAAAGATTCTTTTTAAGACAACACCGGTAGGTAGTTGAATTAAAGTAAATGCATCCATAACCTGTTAAGGTGTCATACCATGTGACGAAAGTAAGTAACACAAATACAATTATACCCAAAATTAACTGACAGGGAATATTGTTAGACAACTCGTAAGAAAAAAAAAACACTTTTTTTTTCTGAAAATAAACTTTTATCTTATTAGATACCTTAGTGAAATAAACTTCTGAAGAACCCCAATAAACCTCAGCAACAATTAATTATACCACCACCATCAAAATATCAGATCTAAGAACCCCACCCGTATACAGATATACCCGGCAGAGATCCATTAGCGGTCGGGCGCGACGCCTCTTCAGCCGTCCGCTGACACATGACAAATGGTTGGGTTATCATTGAGTTTGAGCTGCGCTCCCACTGGAAGTGGGCAGCGGGTTGTATTTTTTAATAAGAAAAGCTAGTATTAGATCTAACCTAGATTCACATGGAACTAAAATATAAGGTTTTGATGGAGCTTTCTACCGCTGCTCCTAATATGCTCAAATTGTGCAATGACTGTGATTTTCCTAATGGACTAGGTACGGCTTGGAGATTTTTACGAAGAGTGGATCATGATTTTTACAGGTCAGCAACACGCAAAGATTTCCAGGATTTTAAATTAGGGAGGGGGCCCTCGGTCACGTTATAAGTTTTTTACATGGTGTAAGTTAGAGGAACAACCAGACGAAATCGACCTTCGACTTTGTACTCGAGCTCATCACATAGCCTCAAAATTCAATGCAAACCGCATAGGTAGCCGACATTGTTGGGAGGGGGGCCATGGCCCCCTGCCCGCCTCCCTGGATCTACCACTGCGCGCGAGTTTTATGCTACGGTAACCGCTTACCATTAAGTTGTTTGCTACTTTAGTAGTATAAAAATAAGTTTAATCAATAGCTTTTTTATATCCTACTTTAGATCTTAGATCATAAAAACTACTACCCAGAGAAATTAACGAACGAATACATAAGCTCCGTGTTTTATTGATATAAATTGCCTTCATAACTTCCTTAATGAAACTACAAAGTTGCGGCTAGAAAATATAGGTAGAATATTTGCGTAATAAAACGTTGAAAACGATAAGTTTGTTATTAACTAAAAGGAAATTAATTTCTTGGACGTAAAAATGCTCGGTGAATATAATAAAGTGCAATAAGACGCAAATGTGGAAATGTTACTTAAAAACATGTTTGCTGATTTTACAGAAGAACCATTTATAGAAAGAAGAATTATCACCAAATTCTTGAGAAGTAAAAAGGTATAATGAGATCGTGATTATGATATTCTACTAATTATAATCAGCAATTTATTATTGCTGTTAAATTTTGATAAAATAACAGAATCTAGACACTCAGAGACTTAAATAACAGATGAAACAAAGGATCCATAATTTATAAGTGCCCATAAACGCCCCATTCTGCATCTGCCATTAAAGTCTCGTAGATTCTGTTATCATATTAGTCGAAAGACATCCACTGCTAGACAAAGGCCTCCCCCAAGGATCTCCACGATGGCCGGTCTTGCGCTACCCGCATCCAGCAGTTTTCCGCGACCCTCACAAGATCGTCGGTCCACCTTGTCTGCCTGCCCACGCTGCGTCTTCCTGTCATAGATTACTTATTATAGTTCCGTATCATAGCGTCAGCGTATGTTACCCGCTTGCATTATGAACGGAGCCTTATTTAAAAGCATCAGTCAAGGAAATTGAGATGATAAAGTACTCAAATACTTTTATACTTGCCCCGCTATCGCTCATGTGTTGAACATGGAAGTTACTTTACTAGATATTTTTTGCCATCTCGAAATTTTTAGGGATTATTGTACTCAAAAAGTCAAAATGTATGAAAAGTTTGAAAAATTTTTCGTGATTCCAGGATTGGTGTACTAGTCAAAGTTGTTCATAATGATGAGTAAAATAATCCGTGAATTGTCGAAATGACATTAAAAAAGATTTCATATTATTTACAACTGTATTAAAGTGAATATAGAGCTGTAATTCTAATGCAGATATAGGGTAGTTTAGATTTAATGGCGCTGTATATAAAAATCTAGAAAAAATGGCTCTAGTAATTTCATCTAGGAATATTAGTTACACTATGTTATAAATGGTGGAACCGAAGACGCTAGTTCAACATAATTTGAAAGCAAAAGGAATCAAAACACGATTTAAATTTGATTGCTTTAGGTTTAAAGTTTAGATCCCAGGAGAAGTCACGGACGGTTGATGATATTTTGTATATTCTACTTCATAAATGCGAATATTTGTGAGGATGTATGGATGTTTGTTACTTTTTCACGTAAAAACTACTGCACGTATTTGATAGATTATACCCTAGAATAACTTACAGCTAGTATCTATAAATCTATAACTAATAATAAAGCTAAAGCTTTGTTTAAACGCGCTAATCTCTGGATCTACCAGTCGGATTCAAACAATTCTTTCACTAATAGGAAACTACATTATCCCCAAAAGAACCTTTTATCCCTGAAGCGCGAGTCAAACCGCGAGGAACAGCTAGTCTAATTTAAAAGGAGAAATTTACTGACTGACAGATTAACCCACAGCTTAAACCGCAAGTTGGAATAATTCATGCGCACAATTTATACAACGAGGCGTAGTAAAGAAAAGTTTAAAAAAAAAATTTCAGTGTTCCGAGAATTCTACACAAAAGAATTCCAGGAACTGATGTTCAACCGGTGATGCAAAATAGGGGATTAGGAGAAAAGGCAGGTTTGATGTCCAAAATATAATTTTCGTCGTGTATAGATGCGTTTGATCCCAATTTCACAATTTGAGCTTCAATTACAGGAGAGTTGAAGTTTTGCGTAAGAGGACCCCAAAATTCTTACTCAATTATTTTTACACAGCTACAAGAAAAAAAAACTATATTCAGGGTTCATGTTTGTTTCTTTCTATACCCTAGTATAGGTAAATAAATCAAAACTAACCAATGAAGTATATGGTATTAGAATCTTTGTCATCCTGGGTGACATAGGGTACCTAAATTATTTGTTGATTCTTCAAAAATTTTGTGAAGAAGTTTTGCATATATTGCAAGCATCTATAGGCTACGGTAACCGCTTACCATAAAGCAAGACCTATGTTTGTGTTACCTCAAGGCTATTTTTAACAGTGTAAACAATAAATGATTAAACACTAAACAGTTTCGAAAACATCTAAAAACACAAGAAAACAAAAAAAAACTATAATGATGTAAATTATGATTTTTGATTACCACAATCATTTAATACTGTGAAATTATGACGACACAATGCAGTATGTATTTCATACAAACCTCCGTATAAATTATGTATAGCTGATCCGATAAGTCTAGAAATTACCCTATTACGTAATGATAGTCGGTAGCAGCCGTGCTTTTTAATTCCGACTTGTGATCGACACAATTTGTGACGAGGTAACTCAATACAACCATAAATTTAACTGAAATTCTAATCTTAAATCAATCAAAGACCCTAAACTAGTTCTCCGCGCAGCAGGAAGCCCACAACACAGAAGCGTATATTACCACGTAATGTTCGGTCTACAGCTTAAAACAGTCTCTCTCAAAGTGGGCGATAACGCCTCCTTGTGGGCGCTGGCCTACACAGGGGGGTGGCAAAGGGCCCAGAGAAAACTTAATCACACAAGGTATTATCTTATGTTTTGCCGGGATAAAAAAATAACCTATATGTTATTCCAAGGTTATTCTATCTATATGCCAAGTTTCATTTAAATCCGTTCAGTAGTGTTTACGTGATAGGGTAACAAACATTCATCCATACTCACAAACTTTCGCAAGCATAATATTAGTAGGATTCTCAAAAAGGGCGGTAGAAGAAAAAACTTTAAGAACCTCTGGCTTAAAACTTCCAAGGTCGTGTGCGTAGAGTAATGAGAAGCCCCTCGTAAACGTGTGAAACCTATCCGACAGTGAAGTGAGCGTTGTTTCACTTCGCCAACTTAATTGAGTTACACTGGTTTAATTATGGGGTAGAATTTGCTTGTGTTTGGGATTTAGAGCAGTACATAACACGTTTGGTAGAAACAAGGCAGATGTAGAAGATTTCATCAAAATAAACTATCGATTGACACTTGTCTTAATAAACCCTGGCTTCATAAACAAATGTTACAACCTCTTTTGGGATTACAGAAAAACTACTATTAAAATAACTGTTTTGATATGTGACAGTAGAAATGTTAAGTTAATGTGCTTACTCTTCCTATTAATGGTCAATGTAGGCCTATTCTGAAAAAGAATACTTTTTACATACTACAGAGATGATATTGTACTATATAATATGGGGATCGTTTCCAATATACTTTTAGTCTCTCCCATGCCTCTAAATTGTCCCATAACCCTGGAAACCTGATAAGAGGAC
>CAUVWG010000016.1:0-17525 GCA_963555595.1 Tethea ocularis | reverse complement strand
AACACATTCTGTGCTAAAAACGCACCTACGCGTTTTCCGTTAAAAATCTAAGTGCTACTCGACGCATATACGCGTCTATTGTTTTTTTTTCGCTATTGTCGTATGCTATCGGACGCACCTGCGCGTCTTTTGTTTAAAAAGACCCAAATTGTAAAGGTGCGTGCATATTATAAGAGAGAAAGGAAGAAATTAATTTACCTACTTCAAGCGAGCCACAAAACGGACCCAACTCAGCATAGTGCTGTTTGTTTATAAACCAGCGCTGGTATTCCGTTGGGACCGGTTCGTTACGTCACGAAACAGAAAGACACTAAAAAAATAAATTTTATGTAACAATAAAACCTATGTGAAATAAAGTTATGATTATAATAAAAGCAAAACTAATAATAATAACAATTAAAACTGGCAACAGTAATTTAGTAGATCTATCTATGGTACAATTTAGTCAGTTTATTTAAAGTGATCTGTGAATTTAATAATCTGTGGTAGAATACATTCTTACGTGGTATTAATCTACCTCTTTGATCAAATATTACATTCTTTTTGGTTTTAACCTGTCTTGTGCAAACGTGCAAATAAGTTTTTTCAATAAAATACAACTTATTAAAATGATAAATGAAATACACGCAATCACGAAGTTAAATATATAAATTATATTTAAACAATACAGCAACCACAAAATAATTGAATAAATCTAGCGTGGTGGTGACCGTGGTGATTATATACCTACTCCTTGTACAATAAACTCAAGGAACAAGAAACTTTGGTGAGTACCTACAAAACCGTAGCTAACAGACGTAATAGTAATTATTATCTTTGGCTTATTGTTCCAATTGAATAACATTAGTGTCATGCATAAGACATTTCTTATGATTAACCTCTAAAACCGATAATACTTTGCAGGTTCCTGAAGGTGGTCGAATGTTGATCCTACGTTTGGATGCGGCGTAACGGAAGCTACCATTGAATATGGCGGAGCTGTACAGAGTGAGAGTTTTTCACATAGATAAGCTGTTCTATGTTTTAATGACCCCAAAAAGAAGGTACATGAGCGCTTGATGGATTGTTGTTTCTCTGTACTCAGGAGTATGTACTTATAAATGGAAAAATTTACAATTCCTAAGGATGGGTTGCACCATCCAACATTATTGTTAAATTGTCTATCAGAGCAATGGTTTTCCAATCACAGATCTAAGTCTTACTTAGGTACTATTTGTATTCTCTAAGCATCAAAATTATTACAAAATGTATTTTTCCCATCAGAGATGTCAAATAAAACAAATGGTGGCAATATAATTTGTTTATTGATTTACATTATGTATATAATACTATAATATTGATTGAAATTACAATTACAATCTGTTACAATAAAAACTATAGTATGTAAATCTAGAACAAAACATAAAATTATATACCAATTCCAAACAATGCTAATTTATTCATTCTCTATTGAAAGAAGTTCAAATAGCCATAATAATATGAATTTAGAAACATATAGAACATACAGACAAAAAGTGCTATTTGAACTTCTTCCTCCGAAAACTGACACAGTTACACCGCAACAAAGGGCCCCATAACGACATAATAATCTGCCCACCGAACAAAGCCGTGGCCACTATAAACAGTGTAAATGTGTCAGATTGCTGGAAGTTAAAACTATATATTGTGAATAATTATATTTAAGTTTAGATTTAATTTATTATATATAGGTATTTAAATATTTCTAAAATAAAAGTAAATGATTGATTACAGTTAAGTTTAGGTCGTAAGGTTTTTTATATATTAAGTTATTTACATTTATAAGAAGTTTACTTTTATTTTAGGTATTAGGTTAGTATTAATGTATTTAGTTTTAATTAATTTATTTAAAATATTTTCTAATAACAAAATAAAAAATAAAATTAATCTTATAACTAAAATTGTGTGACACTTTCTGGCAAGGCCACCATCCGATTGTGGTCCTAGCAGGAAGGGTCACAATTAAATACTAAAGTTAATATATAAGTAATAGTATAGGTATAGTAGTCATAAATATATGTGTAACATGAAAGTACATGGGACCCCTATAGTCCATTTTCTGTGTGATGTGGACCGTAACATTGTAAACATAGGCCCACATCACAATCGAAACAATACACTTTTGTATCCTTTCTTTTTTTAAATTTCGTCCAGCATCTAACACATTTACGCCGTTTGTAGCAACCATTTTGGCCACGGCTTTGTTCGGTGGGCATATGTCGTAATGGGGCCCTTTGTTGCGGCGTAATTGTGTCAGTTTTTGGAGGAAGAAGTTCAAATAGCACTTTTTGTCTATATGTTTCTAAATTAATATTATTGTGGCTATTTGAACTTCTTTTGAATAAAAAGAAAGAATTCATTAACATCGTTTGAAATATATGGATCCCAATCTTTTTGTACCACCTTACGCTTTTGTGCTCACACGTGTAGTAGGCTAGCATCTGGTCGTGTCGGTCTACTCCTTTCATATATTTATTATATTCTACAACCATTTCTGGTTTTTTGACCGCACGACCACGCCTGTTTACTACATCCACCATTCTTGGGGAATGTTCGGTGGATAATGTGAGCACATCCCGCTTATCTTTCCATTTGCATACACATATATTTTTGCTATTATATCTATATATGCTATTACCTTTTATTAATTTTTTGTTCACTACAATTGATGGGTTATTTTTTCTATTAGGGCCTAGGGTCCCCGTACAGTGAGTTTTTTTATTTAATAATTTTTCTGCTAAACTTACACTATTATAATAATTATCCATGTAGATGGAGTGGCCACAATTCAAATAATCCTCGAGTAGTGATAGCACAACTTTTTCAGTGTGGCCTACTCCACCTACCTCACTATCGGCAGAACCCTTATACATTAAAATTTTGTGTACTAGGCCCATGGGGTCGGCTAATACATATAGTTTAACGCCAAACTTGTGTCTTTTATTTTTAATGTATTGGCGTATGCCTAGCCGACCCCGAAATAACACCATCGATTCGTCAATGCTGAGTTCCTTACAAGGATACACAATTTCTTTCATAAAATGATTAAAATAATTAATTAAAGTATCCACTTTATTATATTTATTATTAGGATTATCTAAATTATCCATATTAAAATATAAAGCTCTTAGTATTAAAAGAAAACGATCCCTACTCATATATTTTCTTATATTAAAATTAGCCAAGTGGCTTTTTGCCCAATAATTATTTATTTTATTGAGTTTAACCGTCCCCATATAAAATAATATACCAATAAATGTCAATATCTCGTTGGCATTGGTACTTTTCCATTTATTAAGTCGGCTAAATTGTTTCAATGGTTTTGATTTTAAAACCCTTGCGTGTCTGTTCGTCATATCAACGATTTTATTCAAAAAGATATCATTGAAAAAAACCTTAAAATAATCGATTGGTTCTTTTACAGTGTCAGTGTTAATATTTATTTGAGGCTTCCCAGTAAAATGAAAGTCGTTATCGTCTCCTTCTTTCTCCTCATACCACTCTTCAGTCGAAGTCAAATTCATATTAGTGGACGAACTTGTAGAGACGCTTGAGTTGAAACAATAAAAAAGACATTATTGTAGTTTATGTCTTCTTTTTAACTATAATTATTATTATTATCCTATTTAAATATTAAAATAAAAAAACGAAACATACCTATCTGATGATTCTGACGAAGATATTTCCTCGTCAGCGTCACTTATCTCCGAGAAGACCATAGGTTCAGATTCCGAAAAATTTTGCTCAGCCTCAGACCAAACAAAATCTTCGCCGAATATTTCAGCCATGTCTTCAGCGACTTGACGGTATCCACGTGTCATCTTTAAAACAGTACATACAAAAAGTTTAGTAAAATGGTCAAAAGAGAATGGGTTTTTTTAACATCATAGAAATAATAACTGAATTAATATGCAATATTTTTCCGGCAAACATTTTGGATTGCCTGTCATACAAAATATAAGTCATCAGTAGATCATAATAATGTCAGCGTTTCGATATGCCTAGCTTTTAAATTACAGCATCAGATTTTTGAGTTAAATATAAACATACCATCTGAACATGATATTTTTGTTTATATCCTTTAGTCGAATCCTAACCACGCGAACGAAGTCGCGGATAAAAGCTAGTAAGTAAATATAAACACTTACCTTATTCACAATAAATATCCAACAAATCACTCAGAAGTTCGAAACGGAGTCAAGAAACGTAAGCCAAAGTCACACGTTAAGCACAATCAATCCGGTATAACACGCCAAAGTTGTCAGGAGGTAAATCAAGAGTCCATAAACGTAAGCAGAGGTCGCGGAAATAGAGCAAAAACCAACACAAGAGAGCACGTCTGTTCACCACGAAAGCAAGACAGAAGTAACTTTAAAAATAATTTTGAAATAAATTGTCAGACATAGGACTTTGAAAAAAGATAAAGATAAAAGCACCGCCGGCAAACCATTGTCTTCACGGAGAAACCCAAACCGTTTCGATGAAACAAAAGCTTATATTTTGTTTTATGGCACTTTAGGTAATAAAGTATTTTACTTGTTGGTTCCCGTACCGAGAAACCTGTCGGCAACATTTAAAGAATTTTAACTGAACAATAAATAAAGATCATATTATTTAATATAATAATTGATTATGATACGGAAAACGATATTTTGGTAGATTTTTTACATATTATTAACTCAGGGTTATAAACATTACCTGTTTTTATTATTATATTACGTAACGTAACAAACATATTCGTGCTCTTATATATATTACTAATCATTTCAGAATAATTAAATTTACATGATCAGATAATTATCTGTTTTTGTTGAAAGTAGGTTTGAATTTATTATCGAACAAATTCGTGCTAGTGGCCCTGCCAGGACGAATAGCACATATTATTATGCCAGTAGCCTAACAGCGATTTATTTGTTTTCACGATAAAGTTATGGGTTTAAGCAGATTCTTGTTAGATAGGAGATTAGTACCTGGGTTGGAGATTAGATTAGGATCTGGACCTATGAATAAAAGATGAAGACATAAAATATTTTTATTTATTTTTTTTTTGTTTTTTTTCCCACGCCCTTGCCTTTTGGCGTGGGATAATTTGACTGCGGCGACTCCTGTCGGGCGCATATCCTCTTGGCGGCTGGCTGGCCCTCATCGGCGCTGCCTATGGCAGCGCGCAGCAAAACCGACAAATTGGTTTTGCCGCCGCTGCCGCCGCCGCCGCTGCCGCCGCCGCCACCGCCGTCGTCGTCGTCGCCGCCGCCGCCGCCGCCGCCCTCGGAGGTCCCTGGTGCCGGTCCCTCCGAGGGGACCCAATCGCTCTCGATAGTATTATCGTCGTCCTCTTCCCTAATCATAAAGTTATACAATTAAGAATTATACGATAAGATGCAAGTAGACATGAAAATATCTCAGCAGTAGGCAAATAACGTAAGCTTTAAAAACATGCTTCTAAAGTATTTTAACACGTAGACCTTGGTCAATTACATATCTTTATAATTATTAGAAAAAAATAAAATACTTACATGATATGTGCAATTGGTAGGTATATAGGTATTTGATAGTGTGACCGCTGCCGCTCACACAGAATTTCATAGATAACATATTTTTTTTAAAGAATTTTATTTTTAGTTCCTTTAATGAAAAACAGTTCAAAGAATTACTCACTAAAGAGTAATAATTATCAAAACATAAATATGCTTTGTTCCATTATCTCTAATTTAAGACAAAAAAATCGGTAATATTTTGCATTTTTATTTATAGCTAAAATAGCATACCAATTTCAATATTAAATATTTGTCGTGTGTGTAAATTATGGTTATAATAGATGTATCACAAAACTATACGATTACGATATGATACGGAAAACAAAGACAATGTTTGGGATATTTTTAAGACATTGATGGCAACACCACTCTAACCAAAGACATTAAATTTTTGTTCTATCATTATTGTTTGAAACGGCGCCGGCGGCGTGATCGTGGTGCGTACTTTGAATAAAATTGTAAGTATTCATTCATTTTTATTGTTGATGCATTCAAATCATTGAAATATTGTTACATATTTGTTAATTCACCATCTTTATTTGATTGTTACAGAAATTAAGACGAAAAACAAGATGGGAAATTGGTGAGTAATCAGGAATATCAACATGATTGGAATAGTCTAGCTTTTATTGTTTTTGGGTGCAATTTAAATTAAATAATTTGATATAATGATGATTAAACCTACTCATATGGGTCTACAAGTGTTTTGGTTCTTTGTGATTTTGTGATGTATTGGTTTAAAATGGCGGTTGTACATACAGTACGGAAAACCGTAGTTTTCTTACTAACCTTGCATTATAATATTGCAAAAAAGTGATTGGTTGCAAAATAATCCAAAGTGTTATGCTTAATTTGTGTTCTTCTTGCCTGGGATTG
Source organism: Tethea ocularis (assembly GCA_963555595.1). Classification (NCBI taxonomy): domain Eukaryota; kingdom Metazoa; phylum Arthropoda; class Insecta; order Lepidoptera; family Drepanidae; genus Tethea; species Tethea ocularis. The sequence continues at coordinate 11,094 of CAUVWG010000016.1, read as the reverse complement.
AGTGGCTTTTATTTTTTAGGCTCACGCAGTTGGATTGCTGCCATTTCTGCGGCGGTGGTGGTGGCCTTCCGCTGTAAGTACCTACCTACCTTCCATTAATTAAAAAATTTACATTGACAATTGTATTAATATACAATTGATTATGGTGTCTAGTGTTAGGACACTAGACACCATAATCATAGACTAGTAGCATTTATTTACCTGCTTTAATAATAATAAAGATATTATTATTATTTATTACTAAAAACAAAACTAATAAAAGTAGAAAATTACAGCGGTCCTTGCACTAAGCAAGCTTGTATCGCAGGAAACCAACAAAGGTAGTTTTGTTGGTCACATACCGAGATTCTAGATTGTAAGTCATAATCAATATTACAGTCTCAAATGTTTTATTCTTTTTATATTTAAAGAAACACTCAGCTGTGGTATATGACTGGCTTTTTGCAATATTCAGTTTTAGTATTTTACCATGTTAAAAATGCTACTTGGGTTTGGCGGGTATAATAACATTTTAACAAACAGTTTCACCAATCTAAACCTAAGGCAGCTGATATTGTGTTTGTGTTAAAAAATAATATTATTTCAGAGATGACGTCAGTGTCGCCGGCTCGGCATACGCCGATCTGGTCGGCGACACTACACCACTCCTAGCCCCGCAGCCGCGGCCGCGGCCGCGTCGACTGGACGACGCGCAGATGTCCTTGTACCGGCGGCTGCTGCTGCTGGAGGCGGAACAGTGGCGGCCGCCGTTACAAGAGGAGGAGCTGCGCGCCGCCCAGGAGCGCTGGCGCAGTGCCGTTGCTGCGGCGCTGGAGAGAAGGGACCACCCTCGGCCACCACCACGGTCACACAAAAAAATATATGTACCGCGTAGGGGGCTCTAGACAAGTTGATTTATTAACTTGTCTAGAGCCCCCAATTGGTTTAATTACTGTAAATAAATTTGATTATAAAAAAGTGTGTATGTTTTCATTGTTTACTTATTGTTAGGTAAGAATTAGGACATACCTATTTGAATATTTTAACTCAGTTGTTAGCAACCTGTACCGCCACAGCAAACTAAAGGTTTTCCGCGGAAAATTATAGGCTATGTATAAATTCACTGCAACTAAAGCAGGCATACTAGTGTCTGTCTAAATACATCTATGTAGGTACGCTAAATATAGTTATAGCTAAGGTATCAGCTGGAAATATCGAGTAGGATATTCAGGATGTAGGCTATCTCCACAAATTCTCATCTGAATCTATTCTGCCGTTCCACATGAATAGACGACAACAATACTTACGCCACCTGGTGGCACCATACAGTAACTATATTCTAATGTACTTATAAGAGAAATACTTTGTAAACCAAAATCTACACCTATGTAAAAAGACCCTTATTTCTATCGTAAATGTTTATTGCCTGTCGTAAACAATCGAGGTTTTATGGCCAGGCCTTTCGGCAACAAAACGCGTAGAAGCGTCGCACCGCACTTAGTAACAACGTCGATAAACTCAAATAAGCGTCGAGTAGCATTGAGAGACTTCATTGTGGGCGCATATTTGCGTTTGTAGCACACAGTGTAGGGGTATTTAGACTCGTATATGCGTTTGTCGCACTGTAAATGTAGTTAATTCATTAGCCTATGTTTATTCATTAGATTTTTTTTAGCAGTGAACGCGTTAATGATTACTCTATCGGTAACACGACAATTTTTGAAACGGCTCGTGTATGGAATTTTCCATTAGAAGTTTTTACTTCGACAACCCTAACGATATTATCTTTACCACATAACGCCTCTGGGCAGAATCACAACTGCCCAGAGGCCATTGAAGAGGTGGTTAGCACCGCACTGAATATCATCAACATAAGAATTATTAATAATCACCGCGCTAACTAAAGGATATTCATTTTTATATCTCTTTGCTAATTCAATGAGGCATCTAGTAGCTAAAAATGCTGAACCTTTTAATCCATAGGTAACCGTTTGCAATTGGAGGATGCTCATTACTCCATCCTCGCGCCATAGGATGTTTTGTAAACATCTATGTTGTGGATGTATTTTTATCATTCGGTACATATGACGTATGTCACCTTGAATAACAAACTTGTAGACACGAAACAATAAAATTATGTCGAAGAGAGAGCGTTGTACAACCGGACCATTACACATAAAATCATTTAGACTTACACCATTTTTTTTCTTTGCACTTCCGTCGAAGACAACTCTAAGTTTATTTGTTTGCTTGTCGGGTCGCAAGACTGCATGATGAGGTAAATAAAATAATGGTTTGTCCTGTTCTTCGCAATTATTAATGTCGATCAGTTTAGCATGTTGGAGATCCAAATATTCGTGAATGATTTTTTTATACAAATCATGATATATTGGATCCTTTACAAACCTTCGTTCAATTGCATATAACCTTTGTAGTGCAATGGCATACGAGTTTGACGCATCATAGTTTAGTTTTTAGAGGAATTTCCACTTGGAACGAGTTATTTTCTAAAATTACAGACTCATTGAAAATTTTCTCGCTATAAATGAGTTCAGGCAAGGATTCCTGAAATACTTCGGGAACCTTCTCCGCCTCCCAGAATTGACGAACATAGTAATCATCATCATGTTCCGTAAATACGTGCATGGCGACGGTCTCATTAACATTCGCATCACCAGTGAACGAGATGATGTATCCCAGCTGAGTATTAAGCAATATAGGATCTGCTGGTCCACCCGCAATTTTACCGTCCTGAATGATTTTAAAGAATACATCGCACCCTAACAATATCATTATTTGAGCAGGAATATAAAATTCATTATCTGCTAATTCAACGTCAGTAGGAATTATGAAACTGTTTCTATTGATAGGTCTTTGAGGCAACTATGACGTTATGTTGTCTATAATTGAACAACATATATTAAGTTTATAATCACGTACTAATGATTCTATAGGCAAGTGAATATCTTTGCTTGATTGGCTACTGTAATTGTTACCTAAAGTACAAATATTTTTATTTAAATCAAATTGAGGCAGTCCTCATTTTTTGGCTAAAGCGGTAGTACAGAATGAGGTCTGACTACCACAGTCTAAAAGTGCCTTTACAATAAACTTCTTGTTGTTTACTCCATGAACCATCACCTTGGCGGTTGGAAGTAAGACACTACTAATACTACTAATACTTAATGGCTGGGCAATATGCAAGTTCACTTGGTTGTCACATTCATCTGCTGTCTTCTTCTCAGGTTCTTGTACATGTATTAATGTATTATGCGACCTGGAATTACAAATAGTACGTATGAATTTATATTTACATTTATTGTTATGGGAATTGAGGCAAATTTTACGTAAATTATTTTTATTAATGAACTCAATTCGTTTCTCTACAGTAAATGAATTAAAATTGTCACATTTAAACAGCCTGTGATTTTGTGAACAAAGCTACAGTACCTTTTATCAGTTACAGCCTTATTTGAAGTCGACAGACTAGTTAATGATGTTATCTTACTATGAGTATGTATATTGATGCTTGGACCAGCCTCAAAAGAAGCAGCTCGCTTATCTAAATAATTCAGCAACTCCTCAATGGTGACTACCGTTGTAGTATCCCGCTCAGCGTGAAACAGTCTCACAGTAAAGGAGTCAAGTTTCCGCATTATGATACAGGACAAAATCGCGTCCCACTGACTTACTGGTTGCTTGAGATTCTGTAGTGCAGTCAGGTGCTGTCGTACCTTGGCCACCAAGTCACGCAGATGCTGTGCTGTACCACGTTGTAAACTTGGAAGGTCTAGTAAACTGGTCACATGACTGTTAATTAATAATGCCGGATTATCATACCGTTTTTTTAATAACATAAGTGCAGCTTCATAAGATTCACCAATAATTGGTAGGCTGTCAATTATTTGTAATGCTTTTAAGAACCAAAGATTTTGAATACATGACACCCTTGTGTCTTCATGAACTACCGCTCGCAACATTTCTATAAATGGTTTATAACCTGATATATCCTTGCCGTCGAAGATCGGAATGTCTAATGTAGGTAGCTTTGCCGCATTATTGCCCTTAAATGAGTGATCTGCTTGGGGGGGGCGTTTTGAGTTTGCGCTCGATAATCGCCATCAAGACATAGTAGCGCTCTTCAATAACTTCCTCCTCCTCGGCTGTTTCACCCAATAGCTGCAGGTTCAATGATAGCTCTTGGTATTTTGAGTAAATTTCTACTAGGCAATTCTTTCTTACATATACAGGTTTACAGGTTAAGTCGACCTAGATCCGTTAAGGGCGTGTAGTACCCATCTTTTCTGACATATTTCACTATAGAACACCCTACCCCAAACCTAAACGTTTTCAAGAAAATAAACATTGAATTTTTTTAATAAAAATTGCCGATTTTTTGCCATTAATTACGATATATTGAAGTTATCTTATTATTATTATTATTGATTTTTTACATGCGGATTAAGATGCTCTATGAATTTAATAACCAAAATCCTACGTAGGTATTACCTACCTAAATGTAATACGTAATTAATGGCAAAAAATCGGCAATTTTTACTAAAAAATTTAAATGTCGATTTTCTTGAAAACGCTTATGTTTGGGGTAGGGTGTTCTTTAGTGAAATATGTCAGAAAAGATGGGTACTACACGCTCTTAACGGATCTAGGTCGACTTAACCTGTAACCCTGTATATCTTCGGCTATGTAACTTTTTTCTGGATCAGCGAAGTATTTTTCTAACCGTGTTATAGCGGCTTTGCATTGGCCTTTTGCCGAGACCAACTTCTTTTGCTCTTGTTCCGCCATTATTTTTACCAAATTATATTTATTTTGATGACATATATAAAAAGTCGGAAAATCAGAATGACATTCAATAAAATGTTTTATTTTGAATCCATGAAAATGAAAACGGCGTATATACGTTCTTGAAAAAATGTTTGAATAGAAACGTCATGAAATGTTAATAGCTTAGTTTTTCAGATTTGAATCGAAACGACTGAATATTTTTCGGCACCATGTTTAAAACACTATTTATTGATGGATTATAATGCATTCATACTCCTTTAAACATTTAAATTATATTTATTTACTTTGAACCATGTCTGAAGCTATAAAATTATAAAGAACCATAGATACCAAAGATAATTTAATACTACGTTTTAATAGATACATCAAATTATGTCATAGACAAAATCACTAAAATTGAGAAACCTCCGGTTCTGTACATTGACAACGAGTCAACAATAAAACTGGCATACAATCCGCCACATGAGCAACATAGCCGTACCAAACATATACAGGAAATCTGTATGTCAGATAGTGTGTCAGGTGGCATGCTTGAGGTCAAACAAGTTATGGATCAATTGGCTGATTGTTTAACGAAGCCTCTATATGGTCCCAGGCTAGAAAAGATGACTAAGGCCCTAGGCCCGAGTTCCTTAAAGAAGAGTGGATGTTAGGTTGCCAGTGTTTTATGATAATTATTGCTCTATGCAGCTCTATGATTTGGTTATTCTAAAATGTCTGCGTTTAAAAAAAAGATTCTGTCAAGTTTAATTTAATGTTTAATTTACTTTAATAATAACAAATTGTATCAATATATTCTAATCTGATTTGACTATGGTAATGTTCTGTTAGGCAAGATGTTAAATCAAAGATGTCTGCAGCGTTTTGATGCGCACAGGCATTTTATACTTATTCCTCTGTAATACACCATACACAACGAAGTAATTGTTGAGATATGTTTTGCATAATTTTATTGCGAAGTAATATCGAAAAGATTCCTACACACAAAAATTGAAATAAAAAGATCCCTGTAATATGTCTAGCCATATATTTGTACAGTACTATAGGTTCAACTATCAACACCGACAGGCGCCACTTTGTAAGGCATAGTTTCTGACGTGAGATACCTATCTATACCCTATATACATATTAATCTATGGTAATCACAGATGACTTTATACTAGTGTACTGTGTAGTCAGTAGTGTACCAACCACAGATTAGAGAGTAATATGTTGTTACACAAGTACCAACCATGTATGTAGTAATCACCACACCAGCCTAGCGAAAGTGTCTAGGAAATTGTAAAATCTATGAAAGTTTACACGAAATAAACTAAACAACCATCTCCAAAAAAATAACCGACGTAATCCCTTCCAGTTAAATACGAGTATAACGTTATCCTTCGTTGTCTTCTAGACAACTGTGTACTTCACTACTTCCATAATTATTATATTTCATCGAATTTTCTCATAGAGAGCCATACTTGTCATATTGCTATTAATATCCGATGCTTGTTAAATTCATTGAGATACCTACAATTTCCTGTTGTTAGCAATGATGGCATTTAAGATTTTCTACCAAAATGTCCGTGGGCTACGCACTAAGACGTCCCAGTTTTATAGGAATGTGAGTCTCAATTCCTATGACATCATTTGCCTAACCGAGACGTGGCTTATAGAAGGTTTAAACAATAATGAGTTATTTGATGCCCGGTATCTTATTTGGAGGCGTGATAGGGACTATCACCTATCAAATCAGACTCTGGGAGGTGGTGTTCTGATTGCCGTCCGTCGAGAACTTATATCCGAAGTTCACAATGAGTGGAGTTCAACCGCAGAAGATCTGTGGATAACGCTTATGCTTCGGACTCGTAAACCAAGTACAACCTATAAAATGCACATATGTGTGGAATACATATGGTACCAAAAAGGCGGTAACTCAGCGGTAACTCAAATATCAAATTTCTCAGATAGTCTTCTCGATATTGTGTTGAGGCATCCTTTAGATAAGTTTATAATCCTGGGTGACTTCAATTTGCCAAATATTACGTGGAACTTAGTCGAAGATGGTATTTCACTCAAGCCAAATAACTTACAAGGTATGTACCAATTTGATTTATTTGACAATTTGGATACCTGTAATCTATCCCAATATAATCCCTATTTTAATATTAATAACCGGATCCTGGACCAGATCTTTTCTAATAGTGACATTACTGTAACTTCTTGTGAATTTCCCTTAGTACCAGAAGACCCCCACCACAAAGCTTTATGTATCTCAGCTGATTTCGTTCAGGTACATACTATAAGACCTCAATCATATCTAAAAATTTTATATCACTCTGGGGACTACGAAGCAATATCTATCTGCCAAGCTAAATGTAGTGGATTGGCATCGTGAAATCAGCTGTAGACCTATAGACAAAGCAGTTTCTTTTCTTTATGACATTTTAAATTATCTACGCAAAGCTTTCATACCCGCCAAGAATGTAATTCCTGGTCGTAAATATCCGTTATGGTATAAAACTCCCCTTATAAAAATCCTGAAGGAAAAATATAAATATCATTTAAAGTATAAGAAATATGGTAATAGATCGGACTTAAATTCCTTTATCTACTCTCATATCGTAAAGTTCTAATTATGAAATCAAAAACAGTACTTTAATGACCCACTTTATGCACACCCGTCTATAATGAAATTAAAAAAATATATTATAGTACAGTTTTCTTCCCAAGATAATGCTATAAAATAACTTTTTTTCTGTTACTAAGGTGAAATAAACTTGGATCTGAAATTGTGGAGGCGGATGGAAATGACTAATAATCGATACCCGTAAGTCATGAAAACCTATGACAAAATATTATCGATGTTTTACCTTTAAATTACATTATTAGATGAGTTTAGATAAAGTACTGTATGATACTGCACATAATTAGGTATTAAAAACTCGTGGGATACTATTAAGAACCTCGCCTACGGCTCGGTATTTAAACTCACTCGTGTTTAATAACCCCTATTATGCAACAGTATCATAAACTACTATTATTATACTAAGAGAACGAGCTCGTGTACTGGAAAGTGAGATGTACAAACAATATATAAATATGATTGAAAATAATATACTAAGGAATCCAAAAGCTAAAAACCATACCAACTCATATCCATCCGTCCTCAAATACGGTAGGCACTCATCCGACCAAGGCCATGATATCTGCAACATGTTCAGCGACTATTTTCATTCCACGTTTTTATGTAATTCTCAGAACTCCACAATTGGTATTGATGATTGCACTGAATCTACTTCTGATATTAACACTGTTTTAATAGATGATGCGGAAATATTAAATCTATTTAAATCCTTAGATCTTAATAAGTCTGCAGGACCGGACTCCATTCCTCCTATTTTTATAGCTCGCTGGGCTAAAAGCTTAGTTCATCCCCTTTCACTCTTATACAGACGCTCCATAATGGATGGAGTAGTTCCAACCATTTGAAATCTGCCTTCGTAACACCGATCCATAAAAAGGGACCTAAAGATTTGGTTGAGAATTATAGGCCGATATCGAAGTTGTGTGTCTTTGCAAAAGTCTTGGAGAAAATAGGTTACAAACAGCTCCACTCTTCTCTTAAACAATCGTTATGCGAATACCAACATGGCTTCTTGAAAGGCAGGTCCACGACTTCCAACCTTTTCCTCTGTAGTAACTATATTTCCCTTCATATGTCACAGCCTTCTCAATTAGACATTATATACACGGACTACAGTAAAGCATTTGATCGGCTAGATCATGTTATTCTCCTGCGTAAACTCCAGTCAGTTGTTAGTGGAAATCTATATAGATGGTTTAGTTCTTATGTTCAAAATAGATGTCAGACAGTGGTACTAAATGGTTACACGTCCTCACCGATGCTTATTCTTTCAGGAGTGCCCCAGGGCAGCTTGTTCGGACCCCTTCTTTTTACCATCTTTATAAATGACATCTCTTCGTGCTTTAGACATTAAAAAATCTTATTTTACGCTGATGACATGAAAATTCTCTGTCCTATCGAAAATCCCGATAGTGCCACAAGAAGACCTTAACCGGTTTCAAAATTATTGTACTAAAAATAAACTTGATCTTAATGTCTCGAAATGCTATGTTTGTTCCTACTCCCGTAAACAAAATATTATTAAACATGATTATATACTCAAAAATGAGTCAATTTCAAGAGTCACAAAAATTAAGGACCTCGGCTTCACTTTTGATAATAAATTACTTTTTGATGAGCACATCAATGATATCATTAATAAAGCATCTAAAGCACTAGGATTTGTCTTGAGGCTGTCTTCTGATTTTAGGTCAATTAAAACTTTTAAAATATTATACTGTGTATTTGTTCGCAGCCACTTAGAATACTGTTCACAAGTCTGGAACCCATTTTACAATACCTATGTAACACGATTGGAAAGAATCCAAAAACGATTCCTCCGGTTTCTCCAATATCGAGTGAAATCATGCTCCGCAGATTATTCTAAGCGCTGCAAGAAATTCCATATACTGCCTCTTTCGGAATGAAGACGTGTGGCTGACCTAGCTTTTCTTTTCAAGATAGTCAATGGAACTGTTGACTGTCCTGAACTACTAGGACATTTGGGGTTCTGCGCACCTAAACTATCAGTAAGAAAACCCAAACTCTTACAAGTTCTTTCTGCAAAAACTACTTACAGGCAAAATTCGTTTCTGATTAGGGCGGGCCGGTGCGGTGCTATAATGTGTTTGCTGCTGAGACTGACGTTGATCTGTTCAACTCCTCAGTTTCAAAACTTAGAAAGGCGTTGGCTGATAACTTTTTTGAATAAGTTAATGTTATAATTTTTCCTTCTTTATTTTTAAATTTGTTTTATAGGTTTTATTTTTAATTGTACTACTCTTATTTATGTATAACTGGTTATGTCAATACTTTGAACCATTAATAGTATAATATCCAGTATTTTGTTAAATTCCTTGCTTATAGTTTCTTATTTAATTTTAATTTTATAAGTGCTCTCTGTCGTCGATTACTGTATCTTCTTTACTTTTCTCTCATGCCTATATGTGAAAACTTTTAATTGGCCTTCTGCATATTATTCTTTTGTATCCTTACTCATTAAGCCTAACTGTAAGTTTTCCTTAAATAAATAAAATAAAATAAATATATTTTGTCAAAATCAGTCTGTGAGTCTGTGATGGATAATTTTCAGTTTGATTATTGGTGAATTTTATAAACTAACTAGTATATATGCTTTGGGAGTGTTTCCTAGTTTTAATTCCAAAGTATGACCTAAAGACATCATGAAACCCATTGACGTATAAAAAAAGACGGACGCCATTTTACGAACCAGCAAACTGAAGCACCATAGTAAGCCGGCCGTCTTGTACATACAATGCGACACGCACACACTCTCACCATAGTAAGCCAGTCGGCCGCCATTACGTCGCGAGCAACTCTGGGACTCACACATGGATGCGTCGCCGCCATTGCTATGCTTCACTTTATGTTTAGGCCATACTCTGTCCGTCTTTTTTTATACGTCCATGATGAAACCTTGCTAAAATTTGCAAAATATCTTGCAAGATAAGCCATGTAAAACAGGTTATTTTTAAATGGATCAGAAAATTTGCATTTGACGAAGACCAGTGAGTGCAAAATACGTTATTTATGTAATAAACTTATATTTAGGCATTATACAGTAAATAATTGTTCGCCTTACTTGAAAATTAACATAACCCTATTTTGAACGTAAACAATAGTGTTCTCGATTATCGATAATTACACAAAGTTTTTGGGATAAAGTATGTGAGGTAGTAACCATATCGTATGTGCTTTTCCCTTTCTTGCTCGATATGCATTTAATTCAATTAAATATTTCAGAGACAATAAATAGACCAGATGTGCGAGAACCATAAATATGCATTGTTCGAGGTTCTGTTGCAGCAAATAAGTTTATTAGCAATGATTGTCGGATATCGAAAAGATCTTTCGCATCAGATGAAGAATCTGCGGACCAATAAAAATATGTGTTTTTATTATTAACTATTACCATAACATGAAACCTTAAAGGTAGCAGGTACCTGCTCCGAAAATGCTAAGAATATCGATATATCAATATATGTTAATGGGCATCCCTAATTTCATTTTTATGTTGGCAATGGCGGACATGGAAATGACGTATAATTTTGCAATCATGTTGGTATGGTCATTGCGCTCGCTCACAAATCCAAGGAATCCCTTAAGGGTATACCTTCGGTTGGAGCGCGAAATTCAAATTTTATCAAGTTTTTTGCTAATTGCAGCTCAGTTATAGGTCC
>CAUVWG010000015.1:0-60659 GCA_963555595.1 Tethea ocularis | reverse complement strand
ATTTTTCGCTCTGATCGCGGTGTATTTGGTGTCGATCGACGCGGGATCGCGATCAGGCACCCAAATATGGCGAAAACAGCTGTCAAATGGAATATAATTTGTGTAAAATTTAGAAAAAAGTGTGTTTTTAACGGATTTTATTAATATTTTCTTTGATTTTTCAGGTATCCTACGACGGCGAGAACAGTGGAATGTACCAAGCAACGCGTCTCACCAAGAGGCACCAGGCCACGTGAAAAACCACAGAGCTGTAAGGGGAAATTTGGAAAAAATTTGAAATATGTCAAAAAAAATTGAAAATTAATATGAAAATTTTTAAATTATGTATGGCGACACAAAATTCGATCAACGTCAACGTGTAAAGGCCAAAATATTATTATTGGTAGCCGAAAAAAGTGTCAAGCTATCACAATTTTTTATGTCAATATGAGTAAATTTTCTTCAAAAGTGTACGGGCTTAGGTAGACTTTGTATCAATTATCGAAATCTTAAATTTGATGATTTTAATAAATTTTTCGCTCTGATCGCGGTGTATTTGGTGTCGATCGACGCGGATCGCGATCAGGCACCCAAATATGGCGAAAACAGCTGTCAAATGGAATATAATTTGTGTAAAATTTAGAAAAAAGTGTGTTTTTAACGGGATTTTATTAATATTTTCTTTGATTTTTCAGGTATCCTACGACGGCGAGAACAGTGGAATGTACCAAGCAACGCGTCTCACCAAGAGGCACCAGGCCACGTGAAAAACCACAGATGCTGTAAGGGGAAATTTGGAAAAAATTTGAAATATGTCAAAAAAATTGAAAATTAATATGAAAATTTTTAAATTATGTATGGCGACACAAAATTCGATCAACGTCAACGTGTAAAGGCCAAAATATTATTATTGGTAGCCGAAAAAAGTGTCAAGCTATCACAATTTTTTATGTCAATATGAGTAAATTTTCTTCAAAGTGTACGGGCTTAGGTAGACTTTGTATCAATTATCGAAATCTTAAATTTGATGATTTTAATAAATTTTTCGCTCTGATCGCGGTGTATTTGGTGTCGATCGACGCGGATCGCGATCAGGCACCCAAATATGGCGAAAACAGCTGTCAAATGGAATATAATTTGTGTAAAATTTAGAAAAAAGTGTGTTTTTAACGGATTTTATTAATATTTTCTTTGATTTTTCAGGTATCCTACGACGGCGAGAACAGTGGAATGTACCAAGCAACGCGTCTCACCAAGAGGCACCAGGCCACGTGAAAAACCACAGATGCTGTAAGGGGAAATTTGGAAAAAATTTGAAATATGTCAAAAAAAATTGAAAATTAATATGAAAATTTTTAAATTATGTATGGCGACACAAAATTCGATCAACGTCAACGTGTAAAGGCCAAAATATTATTATTGGTAGCCGAAAAAAGTGTCAAGCTATCACAATTTTTTATGTCAATATGAGTAAATTTTCTTCAAAGTGTACGGGCTTAGGTAGACTTTGTATCAATTATCGAAATCTTAAATTTGATGATTTTAATAAATTTTTCGCTCTGATCGCGGTGTATTTGGTGTCGATCGACGCGGATCGCGATCAGGCACCCAAATATGGCGAAAACAGCTGTCAAATGGAATATAATTTGTGTAAAATTTAGAAAAAAGTGTGTTTTTAACGGATTTTATTAATATTTTCTTTGATTTTTCAGGTATCCTACGACGGCGAGAACAGTGGAATGTACCAAGCAACGCGTCTCACCAAGAGGCACCAGGCCACGTGAAAAACCACAGATGCTGTAAGGGGAAATTTGGAAAAAATTTGAAATATGTCAAAAAAAATTGAAAATTAATATGAAAATTTTTAAATTATGTATGGCGACACAAAATTCGATCAACGTCAACGTGTAAAGGCCAAAATATTATTATTGGTAGCCGAAAAAAGTGTCAAGCTATCACAATTTTTTATGTCAATATGAGTAAATTTTCTTCAAAGTGTACGGGCTTAGGTAGACTTTGTATCAATTATCGAAATCTTAAATTTGATGATTTTAATAAATTTTTCGCTCTGATCGCGGTGTATTTGGTGTCGATCGACGCGGATCGCGATCAGGCACCCAAATATGGCGAAAACAGCTGTCAAATGGAATATAATTTGTGTAAAATTTAGAAAAAAGTGTGTTTTTAACGGATTTTATTAATATTTTCTTTGATTTTTCAGGTATCCTACGACGGCGAGAACAGTGGAATGTACCAAGCAACGCGTCTCACCAAGAGGCACCAGGCCACGTGAAAAACCACAGATGCTGTAAGGGGAAATTTGGAAAAAATTTGAAATATGTCAAAAAAATTTGAAAATTAATATGAAAATTTTTAAATTATGTATGGCGACACAAAATTCGATCAACGTCAACGTGTAAAGGCCAAAATATTATTATTGGTAGCCGAAAAAAGTGTCAAGCTATCACAATTTTTTATGTCAATATGAGTAAATTTTCTTCAAAGTGTACGGGCTTAGGTAGACTTTGTATCAATTATCGAAATCTTAAATTTGATGATTTTAATAAATTTTTCGCTCTGATCGCGGTGTATTTGGTGTCGATCGACGCGGATCGCGATCAGGCACCCAAATATGGCGAAAACAGCTGTCAAATGGAATATAATTTGTGTAAAATTTAGAAAAAAGTGTGTTTTTAACGGATTTTATTAATATTTTCTTTGATTTTTCAGGTATCCTACGACGGCGAGAACAGTGGAATGTACCAAGCAACGCGTCTCACCAAGAGGCACCAGGCCACGTGAAAAACCACAGATGCTGTAAGGGGAAATTTGGAAAAAATTTGAAATATGTCAAAAAAATTGAAAATTAATATGAAAATTTTTAAATTATGTATGGCGACACAAAATTCGATCAACGTCAACGTGTAAAGGCCAAAATATTATTATTGGTAGCCGAAAAAAGTGTCAAGCTATCACAATTTTTTATGTCAATATGAGTAAATTTTCTTCAAAGTGTACGGGCTTAGGTAGACTTTGTATCAATTATCGAAATCTTAAATTTGATGATTTTAATAAATTTTTCGCTCTGATCGCGGTGTATTTGGTGTCGATCGACGCGGATCGCGATCAGGCACCCAAATATGGCGAAAACAGCTGTCAAATGGAATATAATTTGTGTAAAATTTAGAAAAAAGTGTGTTTTTAACGGATTTTATTAATATTTTCTTTGATTTTTCAGGTATCCTACGACGGCGAGAACAGTGGAATGTACCAAGCAACGCGTCTCACCAAGAGGCACCAGGCCACGTGAAAAACCACAGATGCTGTAAGGGGAAATTTGGAAAAAATTTGAAATATGTCAAAAAAATTTGAAAATTAATATGAAAATTTTTAAATTATGTATGGCGACACAAAATTCGATCAACGTCAACGTGTAAAGGCCAAAATATTATTATTGGTAGCCGAAAAAAGTGTCAAGCTATCACAATTTTTTATGTCAATATGAGTAAATTTTCTTCAAAGTGTACGGGCTTAGGTAGACTTTGTATCAATTATCGAAATCTTAAATTTGATGATTTTAATAAATTTTTCGCTCTGATCGCGGTGTATTTGGTGTCGATCGACGCGGATCGCGATCAGGCACCCAAATATGGCGAAAACAGCTGTCAAATGGAATATAATTTGTGTAAAATTTAGAAAAAAGTGTGTTTTTAACGGATTTTATTAATATTTTCTTTGATTTTTCAGGTATCCTACGACGGCGAGAACAGTGGAATGTACCAAGCAACGCGTCTCACCAAGAGGCACCAGGCCACGTGAAAAACCACAGATGCTGTAAGGGGAAATTTGGAAAAAATTTGAAATATGTCAAAAAAAATTGAAAATTAATATGAAAATTTTTAAATTATGTATGGCGACACAAAATTCGATCAACGTCAACGTGTAAAGGCCAAAATATTATTATTGGTAGCCGAAAAAAGTGTCAAGCTATCACAATTTTTTATGTCAATATGAGTAAATTTTCTTCAAAGTGTACGGGCTTAGGTAGACTTTGTATCAATTATCGAAATCTTAAATTTGATGATTTTAATAAATTTTTCGCTCTGATCGCGGTGTATTTGGTGTCGATCGACGCGGATCGCGATCAGGCACCCAAATATGGCGAAAACAGCTGTCAAATGGAATATAATTTGTGTAAAATTTAGAAAAAAGTGTGTTTTTAACGGATTTTATTAATATTTTCTTTGATTTTTCAGGTATCCTACGACGGCGAGAACAGTGGAATGTACCAAGCAACGCGTCTCACCAAGAGGCACCAGGCCACGTGAAAAACCACAGATGCTGTAAGGGGAAATTTGGAAAAAATTTGAAATATGTCAAAAAAATTTGAAAATTAATATGAAAATTTTTAAATTATGTATGGCGACACAAAATTCGATCAACGTCAACGTGTAAAGGCCAAAATATTATTATTGGTAGCCGAAAAAAGTGTCAAGCTATCACAATTTTTTATGTCAATATGAGTAAATTTTCTTCAAAGTGTACGGGCTTAGGTAGACTTTGTATCAATTATCGAAATCTTAAATTTGATGATTTTAATAAATTTTTCGCTCTGATCGCGGTGTATTTGGTGTCGATCGACGCGGATCGCGATCAGGCACCCAAATATGGCGAAAACAGCTGTCAAATGGAATATAATTTGTGTAAAATTTAGAAAAAAGTGTGTTTTTAACGGATTTTATTAATATTTTCTTTGATTTTTCAGGTATCCTACGACGGCGAGAACAGTGGAATGTACCAAGCAACGCGTCTCACCAAGAGGCACCAGGCCACGTGAAAAACCACAGATGCTGTAAGGGGAAATTTGGAAAAAATTTGAAATATGTCAAAAAAAATTGAAAATTAATATGAAAATTTTTAAATTATGTATGGCGACACAAAATTCGATCAACGTCAACGTGTAAAGGCCAAAATATTATTATTGGTAGCCGAAAAAAGTGTCAAGCTATCACAATTTTTTATGTCAATATGAGTAAATTTTCTTCAAAGTGTACGGGCTTAGGTAGACTTTGTATCAATTATCGAAATCTTAAATTTGATGATTTTAATAAATTTTTCGCTCTGATCGCGGTGTATTTGGTGTCGATCGACGCGGATCGCGATCAGGCACCCAAATATGGCGAAAACAGCTGTCAAATGGAATATAATTTGTGTAAAATTTAGAAAAAAGTGTGTTTTTAACGGATTTTATTAATATTTTCTTTGATTTTTCAGGTATCCTACGACGGCGAGAACAGTGGAATGTACCAAGCAACGCGTCTCACCAAGAGGCACCAGGCCACGTGAAAAACCACAGATGCTGTAAGGGGAAATTTGGAAAAAATTTGAAATATGTCAAAAAAAATTGAAAATTAATATGAAAATTTTTAAATTATGTATGGCGACACAAAATTCGATCAACGTCAACGTGTAAAGGCCAAAATATTATTATTGGTAGCCGAAAAAAGTGTCAAGCTATCACAATTTTTTATGTCAATATGAGTAAATTTTCTTCAAAGTGTACGGGCTTAGGTAGACTTTGTATCAATTATCGAAATCTTAAATTTGATGATTTTAATAAATTTTTCGCTCTGATCGCGGTGTATTTGGTGTCGATCGACGCGGATCGCGATCAGGCACCCAAATATGGCGAAAACAGCTGTCAAATGGAATATAATTTGTGTAAAATTTAGAAAAAAGTGTGTTTTTAACGGATTTTATTAATATTTTCTTTGATTTTTCAGGTATCCTACGACGGCGAGAACAGTGGAATGTACCAAGCAACGCGTCTCACCAAGAGGCACCAGGCCACGTGAAAAACCACAGATGCTGTAAGGGGAAATTTGGAAAAAATTTGAAATATGTCAAAAAAAATTGAAAATTAATATGAAAATTTTTAAATTATGTATGGCGACACAAAATTCGATCAACGTCAACGTGTAAAGGCCAAAATATTATTATTGGTAGCCGAAAAAAGTGTCAAGCTATCACAATTTTTTATGTCAATATGAGTAAATTTTCTTCAAAGTGTACGGGCTTAGGTAGACTTTGTATCAATTATCGAAATCTTAAATTTGATGATTTTAATAAATTTTTCGCTCTGATCGCGGTGTATTTGGTGTCGATCGACGCGGATCGCGATCAGGCACCCAAATATGGCGAAAACAGCTGTCAAATGGAATATAATTTGTGTAAAATTTAGAAAAAAGTGTGTTTTTAACGGATTTTATTAATATTTTCTTTGATTTTTCAGGTATCCTACGACGGCGAGAACAGTGGAATGTACCAAGCAACGCGTCTCACCAAGAGGCACCAGGCCACGTGAAAAACCACAGATGCTGTAAGGGGAAATTTGGAAAAAATTTGAAATATGTCAAAAAAAATTGAAAATTAATATGAAAATTTTTAAATTATGTATGGCGACACAAAATTCGATCAACGTCAACGTGTAAAGGCCAAAATATTATTATTGGTAGCCGAAAAAAGTGTCAAGCTATCACAATTTTTTATGTCAATATGAGTAAATTTTCTTCAAAGTGTACGGGCTTAGGTAGACTTTGTATCAATTATCGAAATCTTAAATTTGATGATTTTAATAAATTTTTCGCTCTGATCGCGGTGTATTTGGTGTCGATCGACGCGGATCGCGATCAGGCACCCAAATATGGCGAAAACAGCTGTCAAATGGAATATAATTTGTGTAAAATTTAGAAAAAAGTGTGTTTTTAACGGATTTTATTAATATTTTCTTTGATTTTTCAGGTATCCTACGACGGCGAGAACAGTGGAATGTACCAAGCAACGCGTCTCACCAAGAGGCACCAGGCCACGTGAAAAACCACAGATGCTGTAAGGGGAAATTTGGAAAAAATTTGAAATATGTCAAAAAAAATTGAAAATTAATATGAAAATTTTTAAATTATGTATGGCGACACAAAATTCGATCAACGTCAACGTGTAAAGGCCAAAATATTATTATTGGTAGCCGAAAAAAGTGTCAAGCTATCACAATTTTTTATGTCAATATGAGTAAATTTTCTTCAAAGTGTACGGGCTTAGGTAGACTTTGTATCAATTATCGAAATCTTAAATTTGATGATTTTAATAAATTTTTCGCTCTGATCGCGGTGTATTTGGTGTCGATCGACGCGGATCGCGATCAGGCACCCAAATATGGCGAAAACAGCTGTCAAATGGAATATAATTTGTGTAAAATTTAGAAAAAAGTGTGTTTTTAACGGATTTTATTAATATTTTCTTTGATTTTTCAGGTATCCTACGACGGCGAGAACAGTGGAATGTACCAAGCAACGCGTCTCACCAAGAGGCACCAGGCCACGTGAAAAACCACAGATGCTGTAAGGGGAAATTTGGAAAAAATTTGAAATATGTCAAAAAAATTTGAAAATTAATATGAAAATTTTTAAATTATGTATGGCGACACAAAATTCGATCAACGTCAACGTGTAAAGGCCAAAATATTATTATTGGTAGCCGAAAAAAGTGTCAAGCTATCACAATTTTTTATGTCAATATGAGTAAATTTTCTTCAAAGTGTACGGGCTTAGGTAGACTTTGTATCAATTATCGAAATCTTAAATTTGATGATTTTAATAAATTTTTCGCTCTGATCGCGGTGTATTTGGTGTCGATCGACGCGGATCGCGATCAGGCACCCAAATATGGCGAAAACAGCTGTCAAATGGAATATAATTTGTGTAAAATTTAGAAAAAAGTGTGTTTTTAACGGATTTTATTAATATTTTCTTTGATTTTTCAGGTATCCTACGACGGCGAGAACAGTGGAATGTACCAAGCAACGCGTCTCACCAAGAGGCACCAGGCCACGTGAAAAACCACAGATGCTGTAAGGGGAAATTTGGAAAAAATTTGAAATATGTCAAAAAAAATTGAAAATTAATATGAAAATTTTTAAATTATGTATGGCGACACAAAATTCGATCAACGTCAACGTGTAAAGGCCAAAATATTATTATTGGTAGCCGAAAAAAGTGTCAAGCTATCACAATTTTTTATGTCAATATGAGTAAATTTTCTTCAAAGTGTACGGGCTTAGGTAGACTTTGTATCAATTATCGAAATCTTAAATTTGATGATTTTAATAAATTTTTCGCTCTGATCGCGGTGTATTTGGTGTCGATCGACGCGGATCGCGATCAGGCACCCAAATATGGCGAAAACAGCTGTCAAATGGAATATAATTTGTGTAAAATTTAGAAAAAAGTGTGTTTTTAACGGATTTTATTAATATTTTCTTTGATTTTTCAGGTATCCTACGACGGCGAGAACAGTGGAATGTACCAAGCAACGCGTCTCACCAAGAGGCACCAGGCCACGTGAAAAACCACAGATGCTGTAAGGGGAAATTTGGAAAAAATTTGAAATATGTCAAAAAAAATTGAAAATTAATATGAAAATTTTTAAATTATGTATGGCGACACAAAATTCGATCAACGTCAACGTGTAAAGGCCAAAATATTATTATTGGTAGCCGAAAAAAGTGTCAAGCTATCACAATTTTTTATGTCAATATGAGTAAATTTTCTTCAAAGTGTACGGGCTTAGGTAGACTTTGTATCAATTATCGAAATCTTAAATTTGATGATTTTAATAAATTTTTCGCTCTGATCGCGGTGTATTTGGTGTCGATCGACGCGGATCGCGATCAGGCACCCAAATATGGCGAAAACAGCTGTCAAATGGAATATAATTTGTGTAAAATTTAGAAAAAAGTGTGTTTTTAACGGATTTTATTAATATTTTCTTTGATTTTTCAGGTATCCTACGACGGCGAGAACAGTGGAATGTACCAAGCAACGCGTCTCACCAAGAGGCACCAGGCCACGTGAAAAACCACAGATGCTGTAAGGGGAAATTTGGAAAAAATTTGAAATATGTCAAAAAAAATTGAAAATTAATATGAAAATTTTTAAATTATGTATGGCGACACAAAATTCGATCAACGTCAACGTGTAAAGGCCAAAATATTATTATTGGTAGCCGAAAAAAGTGTCAAGCTATCACAATTTTTTATGTCAATATGAGTAAATTTTCTTCAAAGTGTACGGGCTTAGGTAGACTTTGTATCAATTATCGAAATCTTAAATTTGATGATTTTAATAAATTTTTCGCTCTGATCGCGGTGTATTTGGTGTCGATCGACGCGGATCGCGATCAGGCACCCAAATATGGCGAAAACAGCTGTCAAATGGAATATAATTTGTGTAAAATTTAGAAAAAAGTGTGTTTTTAACGGATTTTATTAATATTTTCTTTGATTTTTCAGGTATCCTACGACGGCGAGAACAGTGGAATGTACCAAGCAACGCGTCTCACCAAGAGGCACCAGGCCACGTGAAAAACCACAGATGCTGTAAGGGGAAATTTGGAAAAAATTTGAAATATGTCAAAAAAATTTGAAAATTAATATGAAAATTTTTAAATTATGTATGGCGACACAAAATTCGATCAACGTCAACGTGTAAAGGCCAAAATATTATTATTGGTAGCCGAAAAAAGTGTCAAGCTATCACAATTTTTTATGTCAATATGAGTAAATTTTCTTCAAAGTGTACGGGCTTAGGTAGACTTTGTATCAATTATCGAAATCTTAAATTTGATGATTTTAATAAATTTTTCGCTCTGATCGCGGTGTATTTGGTGTCGATCGACGCGGATCGCGATCAGGCACCCAAATATGGCGAAAACAGCTGTCAAATGGAATATAATTTGTGTAAAATTTAGAAAAAAGTGTGTTTTTAACGGATTTTATTAATATTTTCTTTGATTTTTCAGGTATCCTACGACGGCGAGAACAGTGGAATGTACCAAGCAACGCGTCTCACCAAGAGGCACCAGGCCACGTGAAAAACCACAGATGCTGTAAGGGGAAATTTGGAAAAAATTTGAAATATGTCAAAAAAAATTGAAAATTAATATGAAAATTTTTAAATTATGTATGGCGACACAAAATTCGATCAACGTCAACGTGTAAAGGCCAAAATATTATTATTGGTAGCCGAAAAAAGTGTCAAGCTATCACAATTTTTTATGTCAATATGAGTAAATTTTCTTCAAAGTGTACGGGCTTAGGTAGACTTTGTATCAATTATCGAAATCTTAAATTTGATGATTTTAATAAATTTTTCGCTCTGATCGCGGTGTATTTGGTGTCGATCGACGCGGATCGCGATCAGGCACCCAAATATGGCGAAAACAGCTGTCAAATGGAATATAATTTGTGTAAAATTTAGAAAAAAGTGTGTTTTTAACGGATTTTATTAATATTTTCTTTGATTTTTCAGGTATCCTACGACGGCGAGAACAGTGGAATGTACCAAGCAACGCGTCTCACCAAGAGGCACCAGGCCACGTGAAAAACCACAGATGCTGTAAGGGGAAATTTGGAAAAAATTTGAAATATGTCAAAAAAATTTGAAAATTAATATGAAAATTTTTAAATTATGTATGGCGACACAAAATTCGATCAACGTCAACGTGTAAAGGCCAAAATATTATTATTGGTAGCCGAAAAAAGTGTCAAGCTATCACAATTTTTTATGTCAATATGAGTAAATTTTCTTCAAAGTGTACGGGCTTAGGTAGACTTTGTATCAATTATCGAAATCTTAAATTTGATGATTTTAATAAATTTTTCGCTCTGATCGCGGTGTATTTGGTGTCGATCGACGCGGATCGCGATCAGGCACCCAAATATGGCGAAAACAGCTGTCAAATGGAATATAATTTGTGTAAAATTTAGAAAAAAGTGTGTTTTTAACGGATTTTATTAATATTTTCTTTGATTTTTCAGGTATCCTACGACGGCGAGAACAGTGGAATGTACCAAGCAACGCGTCTCACCAAGAGGCACCAGGCCACGTGAAAAACCACAGATGCTGTAAGGGGAAATTTGGAAAAAATTTGAAATATGTCAAAAAAAATTGAAAATTAATATGAAAATTTTTAAATTATGTATGGCGACACAAAATTCGATCAACGTCAACGTGTAAAGGCCAAAATATTATTATTGGTAGCCGAAAAAAGTGTCAAGCTATCACAATTTTTTATGTCAATATGAGTAAATTTTCTTCAAAGTGTACGGGCTTAGGTAGACTTTGTATCAATTATCGAAATCTTAAATTTGATGATTTTAATAAATTTTTCGCTCTGATCGCGGTGTATTTGGTGTCGATCGACGCGGATCGCGATCAGGCACCCAAATATGGCGAAAACAGCTGTCAAATGGAATATAATTTGTGTAAAATTTAGAAAAAAGTGTGTTTTTAACGGATTTTATTAATATTTTCTTTGATTTTTCAGGTATCCTACGACGGCGAGAACAGTGGAATGTACCAAGCAACGCGTCTCACCAAGAGGCACCAGGCCACGTGAAAAACCACAGATGCTGTAAGGGGAAATTTGGAAAAAATTTGAAATATGTCAAAAAAAATTGAAAATTAATATGAAAATTTTTAAATTATGTATGGCGACACAAAATTCGATCAACGTCAACGTGTAAAGGCCAAAATATTATTATTGGTAGCCGAAAAAAGTGTCAAGCTATCACAATTTTTTATGTCAATATGAGTAAATTTTCTTCAAAGTGTACGGGCTTAGGTAGACTTTGTATCAATTATCGAAATCTTAAATTTGATGATTTTAATAAATTTTTCGCTCTGATCGCGGTGTATTTGGTGTCGATCGACGCGGATCGCGATCAGGCACCCAAATATGGCGAAAACAGCTGTCAAATGGAATATAATTTGTGTAAAATTTAGAAAAAAGTGTGTTTTTAACGGATTTTATTAATATTTTCTTTGATTTTTCAGGTATCCTACGACGGCGAGAACAGTGGAATGTACCAAGCAACGCGTCTCACCAAGAGGCACCAGGCCACGTGAAAAACCACAGATGCTGTAAGGGGAAATTTGGAAAAAATTTGAAATATGTCAAAAAAAATTGAAAATTAATATGAAAATTTTTAAATTATGTATGGCGACACAAAATTCGATCAACGTCAACGTGTAAAGGCCAAAATATTATTATTGGTAGCCGAAAAAAGTGTCAAGCTATCACAATTTTTTATGTCAATATGAGTAAATTTTCTTCAAAGTGTACGGGCTTAGGTAGACTTTGTATCAATTATCGAAATCTTAAATTTGATGATTTTAATAAATTTTTCGCTCTGATCGCGGTGTATTTGGTGTCGATCGACGCGGATCGCGATCAGGCACCCAAATATGGCGAAAACAGCTGTCAAATGGAATATAATTTGTGTAAAATTTAGAAAAAAGTGTGTTTTTAACGGATTTTATTAATATTTTCTTTGATTTTTCAGGTATCCTACGACGGCGAGAACAGTGGAATGTACCAAGCAACGCGTCTCACCAAGAGGCACCAGGCCACGTGAAAAACCACAGATGCTGTAAGGGGAAATTTGGAAAAAATTTGAAATATGTCAAAAAAATTTGAAAATTAATATGAAAATTTTTAAATTATGTATGGCGACACAAAATTCGATCAACGTCAACGTGTAAAGGCCAAAATATTATTATTGGTAGCCGAAAAAAGTGTCAAGCTATCACAATTTTTTATGTCAATATGAGTAAATTTTCTTCAAAGTGTACGGGCTTAGGTAGACTTTGTATCAATTATCGAAATCTTAAATTTGATGATTTTAATAAATTTTTCGCTCTGATCGCGGTGTATTTGGTGTCGATCGACGCGGATCGCGATCAGGCACCCAAATATGGCGAAAACAGCTGTCAAATGGAATATAATTTGTGTAAAATTTAGAAAAAAGTGTGTTTTTAACGGATTTTATTAATATTTTCTTTGATTTTTCAGGTATCCTACGACGGCGAGAACAGTGGAATGTACCAAGCAACGCGTCTCACCAAGAGGCACCAGGCCACGTGAAAAACCACAGATGCTGTAAGGGGAAATTTGGAAAAAATTTGAAATATGTCAAAAAAAATTGAAAATTAATATGAAAATTTTTAAATTATGTATGGCGACACAAAATTCGATCAACGTCAACGTGTAAAGGCCAAAATATTATTATTGGTAGCCGAAAAAAGTGTCAAGCTATCACAATTTTTTATGTCAATATGAGTAAATTTTCTTCAAAGTGTACGGGCTTAGGTAGACTTTGTATCAATTATCGAAATCTTAAATTTGATGATTTTAATAAATTTTTCGCTCTGATCGCGGTGTATTTGGTGTCGATCGACGCGGATCGCGATCAGGCACCCAAATATGGCGAAAACAGCTGTCAAATGGAATATAATTTGTGTAAAATTTAGAAAAAAGTGTGTTTTTAACGGATTTTATTAATATTTTCTTTGATTTTTCAGGTATCCTACGACGGCGAGAACAGTGGAATGTACCAAGCAACGCGTCTCACCAAGAGGCACCAGGCCACGTGAAAAACCACAGATGCTGTAAGGGGAAATTTGGAAAAAATTTGAAATATGTCAAAAAAATTTGAAAATTAATATGAAAATTTTTAAATTATGTATGGCGACACAAAATTCGATCAACGTCAACGTGTAAAGGCCAAAATATTATTATTGGTAGCCGAAAAAAGTGTCAAGCTATCACAATTTTTTATGTCAATATGAGTAAATTTTCTTCAAAGTGTACGGGCTTAGGTAGACTTTGTATCAATTATCGAAATCTTAAATTTGATGATTTTAATAAATTTTTCGCTCTGATCGCGGTGTATTTGGTGTCGATCGACGCGGATCGCGATCAGGCACCCAAATATGGCGAAAACAGCTGTCAAATGGAATATAATTTGTGTAAAATTTAGAAAAAAGTGTGTTTTTAACGGATTTTATTAATATTTTCTTTGATTTTTCAGGTATCCTACGACGGCGAGAACAGTGGAATGTACCAAGCAACGCGTCTCACCAAGAGGCACCAGGCCACGTGAAAAACCACAGATGCTGTAAGGGGAAATTTGGAAAAAATTTGAAATATGTCAAAAAAAATTGAAAATTAATATGAAAATTTTTAAATTATGTATGGCGACACAAAATTCGATCAACGTCAACGTGTAAAGGCCAAAATATTATTATTGGTAGCCGAAAAAAGTGTCAAGCTATCACAATTTTTTATGTCAATATGAGTAAATTTTCTTCAAAGTGTACGGGCTTAGGTAGACTTTGTATCAATTATCGAAATCTTAAATTTGATGATTTTAATAAATTTTTCGCTCTGATCGCGGTGTATTTGGTGTCGATCGACGCGGATCGCGATCAGGCACCCAAATATGGCGAAAACAGCTGTCAAATGGAATATAATTTGTGTAAAATTTAGAAAAAAGTGTGTTTTTAACGGATTTTATTAATATTTTCTTTGATTTTTCAGGTATCCTACGACGGCGAGAACAGTGGAATGTACCAAGCAACGCGTCTCACCAAGAGGCACCAGGCCACGTGAAAAACCACAGATGCTGTAAGGGGAAATTTGGAAAAAATTTGAAATATGTCAAAAAAAATTGAAAATTAATATGAAAATTTTTAAATTATGTATGGCGACACAAAATTCGATCAACGTCAACGTGTAAAGGCCAAAATATTATTATTGGTAGCCGAAAAAAGTGTCAAGCTATCACAATTTTTTATGTCAATATGAGTAAATTTTCTTCAAAGTGTACGGGCTTAGGTAGACTTTGTATCAATTATCGAAATCTTAAATTTGATGATTTTAATAAATTTTTCGCTCTGATCGCGGTGTATTTGGTGTCGATCGACGCGGATCGCGATCAGGCACCCAAATATGGCGAAAACAGCTGTCAAATGGAATATAATTTGTGTAAAATTTAGAAAAAAGTGTGTTTTTAACGGATTTTATTAATATTTTCTTTGATTTTTCAGGTATCCTACGACGGCGAGAACAGTGGAATGTACCAAGCAACGCGTCTCACCAAGAGGCACCAGGCCACGTGAAAAACCACAGATGCTGTAAGGGGAAATTTGGAAAAAATTTGAAATATGTCAAAAAAAATTGAAAATTAATATGAAAATTTTTAAATTATGTATGGCGACACAAAATTCGATCAACGTCAACGTGTAAAGGCCAAAATATTATTATTGGTAGCCGAAAAAAGTGTCAAGCTATCACAATTTTTTATGTCAATATGAGTAAATTTTCTTCAAAGTGTACGGGCTTAGGTAGACTTTGTATCAATTATCGAAATCTTAAATTTGATGATTTTAATAAATTTTTCGCTCTGATCGCGGTGTATTTGGTGTCGATCGACGCGGATCGCGATCAGGCACCCAAATATGGCGAAAACAGCTGTCAAATGGAATATAATTTGTGTAAAATTTAGAAAAAAGTGTGTTTTTAACGGATTTTATTAATATTTTCTTTGATTTTTCAGGTATCCTACGACGGCGAGAACAGTGGAATGTACCAAGCAACGCGTCTCACCAAGAGGCACCAGGCCACGTGAAAAACCACAGATGCTGTAAGGGGAAATTTGGAAAAAATTTGAAATATGTCAAAAAAATTTGAAAATTAATATGAAAATTTTTAAATTATGTATGGCGACACAAAATTCGATCAACGTCAACGTGTAAAGGCCAAAATATTATTATTGGTAGCCGAAAAAAGTGTCAAGCTATCACAATTTTTTATGTCAATATGAGTAAATTTTCTTCAAAGTGTACGGGCTTAGGTAGACTTTGTATCAATTATCGAAATCTTAAATTTGATGATTTTAATAAATTTTTCGCTCTGATCGCGGTGTATTTGGTGTCGATCGACGCGGATCGCGATCAGGCACCCAAATATGGCGAAAACAGCTGTCAAATGGAATATAATTTGTGTAAAATTTAGAAAAAAGTGTGTTTTTAACGGATTTTATTAATATTTTCTTTGATTTTTCAGGTATCCTACGACGGCGAGAACAGTGGAATGTACCAAGCAACGCGTCTCACCAAGAGGCACCAGGCCACGTGAAAAACCACAGATGCTGTAAGGGGAAATTTGGAAAAAATTTGAAATATGTCAAAAAAAATTGAAAATTAATATGAAAATTTTTAAATTATGTATGGCGACACAAAATTCGATCAACGTCAACGTGTAAAGGCCAAAATATTATTATTGGTAGCCGAAAAAAGTGTCAAGCTATCACAATTTTTTATGTCAATATGAGTAAATTTTCTTCAAAGTGTACGGGCTTAGGTAGACTTTGTATCAATTATCGAAATCTTAAATTTGATGATTTTAATAAATTTTTCGCTCTGATCGCGGTGTATTTGGTGTCGATCGACGCGGATCGCGATCAGGCACCCAAATATGGCGAAAACAGCTGTCAAATGGAATATAATTTGTGTAAAATTTAGAAAAAAGTGTGTTTTTAACGGATTTTATTAATATTTTCTTTGATTTTTCAGGTATCCTACGACGGCGAGAACAGTGGAATGTACCAAGCAACGCGTCTCACCAAGAGGCACCAGGCCACGTGAAAAACCACAGATGCTGTAAGGGGAAATTTGGAAAAAATTTGAAATATGTCAAAAAAAATTGAAAATTAATATGAAAATTTTTAAATTATGTATGGCGACACAAAATTCGATCAACGTCAACGTGTAAAGGCCAAAATATTATTATTGGTAGCCGAAAAAAGTGTCAAGCTATCACAATTTTTTATGTCAATATGAGTGGGTTAGGTTAGGTTAGGTTAGGTTAGGTTAGGTTAGGTTAGGTTAGGTTAGGTTAGGTTAGGTTAGGTTAGGTTAGGTTAGGTTAGGTTAGGTTTTCCCGAAGACTGACGCTATGGTCTTCGGGGGGCGAGGGAGGGCATGGAGGCTGCCAGCAGGCGCGGCGCTCTCACTTCCAGGAGGGACGGTCCGGGTGGAGCCCCACATTAAATATCTGGGGCTTACTCTGGACCGGAAGTGGGATTTCGGGGAGCACTTCAGAAGACTTGCTCCCCGAATCAGGGGCGCCGCCCAAGCGCTGGGCAGACTCCTGCCCAACGTCGGGGGGCCAGGCTCCTCCTGCCGGCGGCTGTTCGCCGGCGTGGTGAGGAGCATGGCCCTGTATGGGGCCCCAATATGGGCGGACAGGTTGTCCGCCCGAAACAGGGCCCTGCTGAGGGGGCCACAGCGGGCCGTGGCCCAGCGGATGGCCAGGGCCTACGGCTCAGTGGCCCACGCGGCGGCCTGCCTCCTCGCCTGCACCCCTCCGTGGGAGTTGGACGCTGAGGTGCAGGCGGAAACCTACGCGGTTAGGTCCAGGGCTCGGGCAAGAGGTGAACGCCCGGACCCTGAGGAGGTAGAGGCCTCCCGCCGTATGACAGCGCGCCGGCTGCGAGAAAGGTGGAAGTCCATCCTGGAGGACGCCCCGTACGGGACTCGTACCGTGGGGGCGATCCTCCCAGTGATGGACCAATGGTGCAAGAGGGCAGCCGGCGCGCTGACGTACCGGCTAGTGCAGGTGTTGACCGGACACGGCTGTTTCGGTCATCACCTGTACAACATCAGGAGGGAGCCGAGCCCACGGTGCCATGAGTGCGGAGATCCCGACGACACGGCTGAGCACACCTTTCAGGTGTGCAGTCGTTGGGATGTGGAGAGAGGCCTCATGGCACGGGCAATCCAGCGGGCGGACCTCTCGCTGCGTAGCGTCGTCTCTGCGATGCTCAGCAGCGAGGGGTCCTGGGAGGCAGTGGTCTCCTTCTGCGAGATTGTTATCTCGCAGAAGGAGGAGGCGGAGCGGGGGCGCGAGGACGATCCTCTCGCGCACCCCCTCCGGCGTAGGCGGCCGGGGTTGAGGCGGCGGCAGTTTGCCGCGCGCCTTAACCCTTAGTGACTGCGGGCGGAGGATGGGAGACCTCCG
Source organism: Tethea ocularis (assembly GCA_963555595.1). Classification (NCBI taxonomy): domain Eukaryota; kingdom Metazoa; phylum Arthropoda; class Insecta; order Lepidoptera; family Drepanidae; genus Tethea; species Tethea ocularis. The sequence goes on along the minus strand of CAUVWG010000015.1, from coordinate 42,761 downwards.
CCTGCCGTGACAAGTCACTCGGCGGTCTGGGGGGTGGCCATGCGTATTCGGCCATCCCCCCATTGACGCGGGAAGCCCTGGCAGAGGCCGGGGCGACCGGTGGGCACCGTGGAGAATGCTTAGAGCGGGTTCCACGGTGCCCGAGTAACCGGAGTGCGAGGGTACGCCAAGGTGGTTTTTAGTGGGTAAACCTCTCTACCCCTTCTCATAATGAGAAGGGGAGATGAGGGAGTCCCACATATCCTCCCCGCCGCTCCCAAGGCGGGGGGTCGAATGCGTAATGCATTTTCCACCTTGTAAAACAAAAAAAAAAAAAAAAAGGTTAGGTTAGGTTTGGGCCGACACCCATGCGTTGTTACAGATGCATGTGTGTTGGCCACACGCGGGAGTTGTGCCCCTCAAGCGTCGACCGGAGCAATACCTGCTACCGGTGCGGTGCGGAGGGGCACTTCCGCAGGGAGTGCACGGGGGAGAAGGAGTGGTGCGCAGTGTGCCACCACGCCAAACTCCCGGCCAGCCACACGATGGGGGGGTCGAGATGCTTCCCCCCCGAGGTCAGGGGCAAATCGATGCGGACGGAGCCCACCCGCCCCACCCGCCCCACCCCAGCAGGAACGGCCACCGGCCAAAATGAGGAGAACCGCATGGACGTCTAAATGCCAGCACACCAGCACTTGGACGTCCTGCAGGTCAACGCCAACCACTCCGCCAGGGCACAGGATCTCCTGATGCAACACATGGCGGAGTGGGGAATTGGCGTCGCGGTGGTCGCAGAGCCCTACTTCGTCCCCCCCCTTCCTTACTGGGCAGGGGCGACGGACGGAGTAGTGGCAATATCGGTTCCGGCACATGGGGATTTCCCCCCTCTCTCGAGGATCGAAGGCGGCCCGGGTTACGTGGCGGCCAGATGGGGGAGTGACACCGTGATAGTGGCGGTGTACTTCTCCCCCAACAAGCCGTTACGCGCCTTCGAGCGCTTCCTGGGGGTCCTGAACGGGGTAGTTGGTAGAGCTGCCCCGTCACAGGTGATGGTCATGGGGGATCTCAACGCCAAAAGTTCGGCGTGGGGTTCCTCAGTCACGGACCCCCGAGGGACCGCCCTCGAGGACTGGGCGACGGCAACAGGACTAATCATCCTGAACCGGGGCAGCGTCAACACATGCGTGCGGCGGCGGGGGGGGTCAGTCGTGGACGTCACGTTCGCGACCCCCGCCATAGCCGCGCGCGTCACTGATTGGCGCGTCCTGGAGGACGTCGAGACCCTCTCTGATCACCTGTACATCAGAATGAGGGTCTCCAATGGCGTTCTGCCGTCGCCCACCCCAGGGGGGGGAACAAGAGGCCGGGGCCGAAGAGGGTTCCCCAGGTGGGCCCTGACCCACCTGGATAGGGAAAGGGCGGACGAGGCGGCGATGGAGGAGGCTTGGTGTGCAGCCCCTCCCGCCACCCTCGGAGTTGACGAGAGGGCGGCCCGGTTCCGCGCCGCACTACAGAGGGTGTGCGACGCGGCAATGCCCCGGGCCGGACGCCCGTCCACCCGCAAGAAGGTGTACTGGTGGTCCGCAGAAATAGCGGCCCTGCGGACCACCAGCAACTGTGCCCGCCGCGCCTACCAGCATTGTAGGCGCAGGCGGCACACAGAGGAGGAGGAGGAGGGGCTCCACAGGGCCCTCAAAGAGGCAAAGGGGGCCCTGATAGTGGCGATCGCCGTGGCCAAGGACGAAGCACACTGCTCGTTCTTGGCCACCCTGGACAGGGATCCGTGGGGGCGGCCGTATAAGATGGTGCGCAACAAGCTGCGCACGGCCCCCCCCATGGATTTAATGGAGCCCGACCTCCTCAGTAGGGTGTTGGAGGGGCTGTTCCCGCCCGCCCCAGCGTTCTCTCCCCCGACGATGGCCATTGCGGAGGCCGAACTCGCCGTCGCACCCATAAGCGACGACGAGTTCGAAAGAGTGACGGACCGACTCAGGGGCTGCAAAAAGGCCCCGGGACCAGACGGGGTCCCTGGTCGTGTCCTCACGGTCGCCCTGGGACACCTCGGGAGTCGCCTCAGGCAGCTCATGGATGACTGCCTGAAGGAGGGACGGTTCCCGAGGGTGTGGAAGGAGGGGCGGCTCTGCCTCCTCCGCAAAGATGGTCGGCCTGCGGACTGCCCGTCCGCCTATCGCCCCATAGTGTTGCTGGATGAGGCCGGGAAAACGTTCGAACGTATCCTGGCCCACCGGATCCAGCAGCACCTTGAGACCGCCGGCCCGGACGTCTCTGATAGACAGTTCGGGTTCCGAGGAGGACGGTCCACGCTCGACGCGATAAAGTCCCTCAGGGACTTCTGTGACGACGCGTCGAGCAGGGGAGAGGGTGTGGTCGCGGTGTCTCTAGACATCGCGAACGCGTTCGGCACCCTCCCCTATGGGGTGATAAGTGGGGCACTTCAGTATCATGGAGTGCCCCACTACCTGAGAAGGATCGTAGAGAACTACCTTACTGAGAGGGTAGTTCTCTACGAAAATAAGGACGGGCAGAGGGGGGAGAGAAGGATGGCCTGCGGCGTGCCCCAGGGCTCCGTACTCGGCCCCTTGCTCTGGAACCTGGGGTACGACCGGGCCATCAGAGGGGAGACACTCCCGCGCACAATCACCGTCTGCTATGCAGACGACACGATGGTGGCTGTGCGCGGGAAAGATGGGTGGGAGACCCTCCGCGATGCGGAGGAAGCGGCCGAGCTGATGATCCGGGGGATCGAGCAGCTCGGCCTAAAGGTGGCCCTCCCGAAGACCGACGCTACGGTCTTCGGGGGGCGAGGGAGGGCATGGAGGCTGCCTGCGGGCGCGGCGCTCTCACTTCCAGGAGGGACGGTCCAGGTAGAGCCCCACATTAAATATCTGGGGCTTACATTGGACCGGAAGTGGGATTTCGGGGAGCACTTCAGAAGACTTGCTCCCCGAATCAGGGGCGCCGCGCAAGCGCTGGGCAGACTCCTGCCCAACATTGGGGGGCCAGGCTCCTCGTGCCGGCGGCTGTTCGCCGGCGTGGTGAGGAGCATGGCCCTGTATGGGGCCCCGATATGGGCGGACAGGTTGTCCGCCCGAAACAGGGCCCTTCTGAGGGGGCCACAGCGGGCCGTGGCCCAGAGGATGGCCAGGGCCTACGGCTCAGTGGCCCACGCGGCGGCCTGCCTCCTCGCCTGCACCCCCCCGTGGGAGTTGGACGCCGAGGTGCAGGCGGAAACCTACTTAGTTAGGTCCAGGGCTCGGGCAAGAGGGGAACGCCCGGACCCTGAGGAGGTAGAGGCCTCCCGCCGTATGACGGCGCGCCGGCTGCGCGAAAGGTGGAAGTCCATCCTGGAGGACTCCCCGTACGGGACTCGTACCGTGGGGGCGATCCTCCCAGTGATGGACCAATGGTGTAAGAGGGCAGCCGGCGCACTGACGTACCGGCTAGTGCAGGTGTTGACCGGACACGGCTGTTTCGGTCACCACCTGCACAACATTAGGAGGGAGCCGAGCCCACGGTGCCATGAGTGCGGAGATCCCGACGACACGGCTGAGCACACCTTTCAGGTGTGCAGTCGTTGGGATGTGGAGAGAGGCCTCATGGCACGGGCAATCCAGCGGGTGGACCTCTCGCTGCATAGCGTCGTTTCTGCGATGCTCAGCAGCGAGGGGTCCTGGGAGGCAGTGGTCTCCTTCTGCGAGATTGTTATCTCGCAGAAGGAGGAGGCGGAGCGGGGGCGCGAGGACGATCCTCTCGCGCACCCCCTCCGGCGTAGGCGGCCGGGGTTGAGGCGGCGGCAGTTTGCCGCGCGCCTTAACCCTTAGTGACTGCGGGCGGAGGATGGGAGACCTCCGCCTGCCGTGACAAGTCACTCGGCGGTCTGGGGGGTGGCCATGCGTATTCGGCCATCCCCCCATTGACGCGGGAAGCCCTGGCAGAGGCCGGGGCGACCGGTGGGCACCGTGGAGAATGCTTAGAGCGGGTTCCACGGTGCCCGAGTAACCGGAGTGCGAGGGTACGCCAAGGTGGTTTTTAGTGGGTAAACCTCTCTACCCCTTCTCATAATGAGAAGGGGAGATGAGGGAGTCCCACATATCCTCCCCGCCGCTCCCAAGGCGGGGGGTCGAATGCGTAAAGCATTTTCCACCTTGTAAAACAAAAAAAAAAAAAAAAAAAAAAAAGGTTAGGTTAGGTTAGGTTAGGTTAGGTTAGGTTAGGTTAGGTTAGGTTAGGTTAGGTTAGGTTAGGTTAGGTTAGGTTAGGTTAGGTTAGGTTAGGTTAGGTTAGGTTAGGTTAGGTTAGGTTAGGTTAGGTTCCCCCCGTGGGTCCCTGGTCGTGTCCTCACGGTCGCCCTGGGACACCTCGGGAGCCGCTTCAGGCAGATCATGGACGACTGCCTGAAGGAGGGAAGGTTCCCGAGGGTGTGGAAGGAGGGGCGGCTCTGCCTCCTCCGCAAAGAGGGTCGGCCTGCGGACTGCCCGTCCGCCTATCGCCCCATAGTGTTGCTGGATGAGGCCGGGAAAACGTTTGAACGTATCCTGGCCCACCGGATCCAGCAGCACCTTGAGACCGCCGGCCCGGACGTGTCTGATAGACAGTTCGGGTTCCGAGGAGGACGGTCCACGCTCGACGCAATAAAGTCCCTTAGGGACTTCTGCGACGACGCGTCGAGCAGGGGAGAGGGTGTGGTCGCGGTGTCTTTAGACATCGCGAACGCGTTCGGCACCCTCCCCTATGGGGTGATTAGTGGGGCACTTCAGTATCACGGAGTGCCCCACTACCTAAGGAGAATCGTGGAGAACTACCTTACTGAGAGGGTAGTTCTCTACGAAAATAAGGACGGGCAGAGGGGGGAGAGGAGGATGGCCTGCGGCGTGCCCCAGGGTTCCGTACTCGGGCCCTTGCTCTGGAACCTGGGGTACGACCGGGCCATCAGAGGGGAGACCCTCCCGCGCACAATCACCGTCTGCTATGCAGACGACACGATGGTGGCTGTGCGCGGGAAAGATGGGTGGGAGACCCTCCGTGAGGCGGAGGAAGCGGCCGAGCTGATGATCCGAGGGATCGAGCAGCTCGGCCTAAAGGTGGCCCTCCCGAAAACCGACGCTACGGTCTTCGGGGGGCGAGGGAGGGCATGGAGGCTGCCTGCGGGCGCGGCGCTCTCACTTCCAGGAGGGACGGTCCAGGTAGAGCCCCACATTAAATATCTGGGGCTTACATTGGACCGGAAGTGGGATTTCGGGGAGCACTTCAGAAGACTTGCTCCCCGAATCAGGGGCGCCGCGCAAGCGCTGGGCAGACTCCTGCCCAACATTGGGGGGCCAGGCTCCTCTTGCCGGCGGCTGTTCGCCGGCGTGGTGAGGAGCATGGCCCTGTATGGGGCCCCAATATGGGCGGACAGGTTGTCCGCCCGAAACAGGGCCCTGCTGAGGGGGCCACAGCGGGCCGTGGCCCAGAGGATGGCCAGGGCCTACGGCTCGGTGGCCCACGCGGCGGCCTGCCTCCTCGCCTGCACCCCCCCGTGGGAGTTGGACGCCGAGGTGCAGGCGGAAACCTACTTAGTTAGGTCCAGGGCTCGGGCAAGAGGGGAACGCCCGGACCCTGAGGAGGTAGAGGCCTCCCGCCGTATGACGGCGCGCCGGCTGCGCGAAAAGTGGAAGTCCATCCTGGAGGACGCCCCGTACGGGACTCGTACCGTGGGGGCGATCCTCCCAGTGATGGACCAATGGTGTAAGAGGGCAGCCGGCGCACTGACGTACCGGCTAGTGCAGGTGTTGACCGGACACGGCTGTTTCGGTCACCACCTGCACAACATTAGGAGGGAGCCGAGCCCACGGTGCCATGAGTGCGGAGATCCCGACGACACGGCAGAGCACACCTTGCAGGTGTGCAGTCGTTGGGATGCGGAGCGGGGCCTCATGGCACGGGCGATCCAGCGGGTGGACCTCTCGCTGCACAGCGTCGTCTCTGCGATGCTCAGCAGCGAGGGGTCCTGGGAGGCAGTGGTCTCCTTCTGCGAGATTGTTATCTCGCAGAAGGAGGAGGCGGAGCGGGGGCGCGAGGATGATCCTCTCGCGCACCCCCTCCGGCGTAGGCGGCCGGGGTTGAGGCGGCGGCAGTTTGCCGCGCGCCTTAACCCTTAGTGACTGCGGGCGGAGGATGGGAGACCTCCGCCTGCCGTGACAAGTCACTCGGCGGTCTGGGGGGTGGCCATGCGTATTCGGCCATCCCCCCCATTGACGCGGGAAGCCCTGGCAGAGGCCGGGGCGACCGGTGGGCACCGTGGAGAATGCTTAGAGCGGGTTCCACGGTGCCCGAGTAACCGGAGTGCGAGGGTACGCCAAGGTGGTTTTTAGTGGGTAAACCTCTCTACCCCTTCACATAATGAGAAGGGGAGATGAGGGAGTCCCACATATCCTCCCCGCCGCTCCCAAGGCGGGGGGTCGAATGCGTAATGCATTTTCCACCTTGTCAAAAAAAAAAAAAAAAAAAAGGTTCCCCCCGTGGGAGTTGGACGCCGAGGTGCAGGCGGAAACCTACTTAGTTAGGTCCAGGGCTCGGGCAAGAGGGGAACGCCCGGACCCTGAGGAGGTAGAGGCCTCCCGCCGTATGACGGCGCGCCGGCTGCGCGAAAGGTGGAAGTCCATCCTGGAGGACTCCCCGTACGGGACTCGTACCGTGGGGGCGATCCTCCCAGTGATGGACCAATGGTGTAAGAGGGCAGCCGGCGCACTGACGTACCGGCTAGTGCAGGTGTTGACCGGACACGGCTGTTTCGGTCACCACCTGCACAACATTAGGAGGGAGCCGAGCCCACGGTGCCATGAGTGCGGAGATCCCGACGACACGGCTGAGCACACCTTTCAGGAGTGCAGTCGTTGGGATGTGGAGAGAGGCCTCATGGCACGGGCAATCCAGCGGGTGGACCTCTCGCTGCATAGCGTCGTTTCTGCGATGCTCAGCAGCGAGGGGTCCTGGGAGGCAGTGGTCTCCTTCTGCGAGATTGTTATCTCGCAGAAGGAGGAGGCGGAGCGGGGGCGCGAGGACGATCCTCTCGCGCACCCCCTCCGGCGTAGGCGGCCGGGGTTGAGGCGGAGGCAGTTTGCCGCGCGCCTTAACCCTTAGTGACTGCGGGCGGAGGATGGGAGACCTCCGCCTGCCGTGACAAGTCACTCGGCGGTCTGGGGGGTGGCCATGCGTATTCGGCCATCCCCCCCATTGACGCGGGAAGCCCTGGCAGAGGCCGGGGCGACCGGTGGGCACCGTGGAGAATGCTTAGAGCGGGTTCCACGGTGCCCGAGTAACCGGAATGCGAGGGTACGCCAAGGTGGTTTTTAGTGGGTAAACTTCTCTACCCCTTCTCATAATGAGAAGGGGAGATGAGGGAGTCCCACATATCCTCCCCGCCGCTCCCAAGGCGGGGGGTCGAATGCGTAATGCATTTTCCACCTTGTCAAAAAAAAAAAAAAAAAAAAAAAAAAAAAAAAAAAAAAAAAAAGGTTAGGTTAGGTTAGGTTAGGTTAGGTTAGGTTAGGTTAGGTTAGGTTAGGTTAGGTTAGGTTAGGTTTTTTTTTTTTTTTTTTTTTTATAAATAAATTTACAAACTACAGACCCAAGATCCGTACTCTTTTTTGATTAATTTTAATTGTTACAATAAGTTTTATTTTTCATCTTAACAACATATTATGTCCGCGCAAACAAACATTTAAATAGTTTAACATATTCTATGGATTTACATGCATTTATATATTATATTATGCTATATATATATTATTATTATTATTAATTTTTTTTTTTTTTCTTCTTTTTTTTTTTTTTTTTTTTTTTTATCATGTATTATGTTATTTTCAAATTACATATGCTTTATTATATATTGTATTTTTCTTTTTCCTTTTAGATTTTTTTTTTTTTTTTTTTTTTTTTTTTTTTTTTTCATATATTAATTATATTCTTATTTGCTAAGTTACATTTTATAATTTTTTGACAATATTTTGATTATATGTTCCTTAAGTTCTATGATTATAATATTATTTTTCTTTCACTTTCTTACTAATGGATAGTTATATTACTGGAGAACACTTTTTACAATTATAGTTTAGAACAGTGCACTGATACAGTTACAGGTTTGTCATGTCTGTGACATTGGTCGGTGAGGGTTTGGGTTTTGACCACGGAGGTTTTTCTCCTCGCGTATTTGTGCCTCTGTTACTGTTTTGTCCCTATTTTTGATGGCCATTTTTAGATTATGAGACAGAATTTGGATAGTTGTCGCGTCCATCGCCCGCTTTGCGAACCTACCAATGGCGTCGTCCCCGTCATCTGTGTAGTATACACATCTGACCGTGTGTCTCGACACCGCTACCACCGCATGCGGGACACTCTCGTGGATCTGTAACCTCTTCCGCCTTGTTTGAATGATAAGAACCGATTCGAACGTGGCTCCCTGTGCTTCGTGTATGGTCAAGACGCGTGATCCTTCGCCGGTCCCGTATCCCTTGCTGTTTAGGGATGCCTTTTCTTCCTGGGTGTGAACCAAGAATAGGGTATTAGGGAGGTCGCTATGTATCTGTGCGTCTGTATACCTCTTCAGCTGCAGGGAGTGGACTAGATGTTTTGAAGAGTATATACCTGAGTATATCTCCTTTAGGGCGTACGCCACATCCATTGGGTTCCGGTGCGTGCACAACAATTCCTGGCTGATATTGGCTACCAGGTTTGGTCTGTTGTAGTCGAGTTTAAACAGATTATCTCTGTCTATGTAGGGTAGTTGGTTGATGTCTCCGATGAGGACGATCTCTCTCGCGCCCGACAATCGAGTTGCCATAATAATGGATCCGAAGTGGTTCATGAGAGCCTCATCAACCGTGAGGCGGTTGCAGTTCTTTGGCTCTTTGAATCCATTAGCTAGCACGGAAGCCATAGTCCGTACTTTACTTTTGGCTGCAGCTTCTCCTACGCGGGGTGTTATCTTTTCGCGTAGATCTTTGGCTGCCTCGGTTGTGGTGGTGATTATGACTTCCTTATCCTCATCGAAGTTCTTTACTACCCATGTTGTTTTGCCGCAACCCGGGACCCCATTTACCCATTTTATTGTTGGCACCTCCCAGTTATCCCATGCTGCTCCAGGACCAAGAGTTTCCGAGACGGATTTCGCCATCTCTAATATCTTGTCGTCCAGCATGATTTTGGTGCACTGAGCGGTGACTCGACAATACTTGTGCACATCTTGCCTCTTCTGAGTGTTTCGAACGTTGGGGTGTCTCCTGTGTTGAGGATGTGGAGTCCTGATTGATTCAGGAAGGCGTTGTATGCAACTCCTCTCTCGTCTTCAGAGCTGCTTCCCCACCAATGGCTCTTGGCATTGATGTCTCCTCCTATTATTGTTGTGGTTGTGTTCAGTTTATTTGTGAATGTGTTGAGTTTGTTGATATTGTGTGTTATTTCTTGATCCCCCTCGAAGTAGACGGATATAACTCCCAGCCTCAGCCCCCCTCCGACCAGTAGAACGGCTGCCTCCGTCTCGGTTACTAGCTGTGGGTCATGGATGACCTCCAGCCTGTCCCCGATAACAATTACCGCCGCTTTCACTGGTTTTGTTCGGTTTAGGGTACACTGGATGACTTGTGTTCCTGGGTTTTGTTTCAAGACACCACTCTTGCCCACGTACGGTTCCTGTACTAGGGCTATTGTGATGTTCTTGTCTTGGACCAACTGGAACAGTTCGGCTGTAGCTTGTTTGGAGCGTTGGAGATTGGCTTGGATGAATCTCACTCCTTTTCCGTCGACTCTTTGGGGGAATGTTATTATATTTTGTGGGGTGCCTTTAGCAGTACGATACTCTGGACCGTGCTATAGCATCCCATTTTTCCCTTTCCTTACATATGTTACTGAAGGCGTTGTGGGCCGTGTCCGTGCTGTCCCTCCTCTCCTTGCAGTTTTTGCAGGTTGGTGGTTTACCTGCAATCCTGGTCTTACAGTCTTCCCAGGAGTGAGCTTCCCCGCAGTAGCTGCAGAGGTTACTTTGCTCCTTGCATATCGCTCTCGTGTGACCGAAGCCCAGGCATTTGGTGCATTGCACTAGTGGTGAATGGTCCGCTATTGGTCTCCATTGGATGTCGATATGGACCCTCCCTGCTTCCACGAACCTCTTGTGCAGTTGAGGGGACAGCTCCAACACTGGATGGCACATGAGGTTGTTTCGTGCCCTCTTCCGGTATTTTACCCGCAGCGTCATGTCCTTACCTTCGACGTCTTTTAGCAGACCCTTATTTTGTGTTAATAGGGTCTCTGCAATCTCCTCGTCCGTTAGGTAGGACATGACGTCCCGGATTATAGCCTGGGGATTCCCTGGCTTAGCCACTTCCACCTTCAGATTAACATTGGTGTTTATCCTTTTTTGAACAAGGTTGAGGTCCTCCTTACTACCGCAGCTTAAGACCACCTTTTGGTTCTTGGCCTTCCTGACTTTGTCCACCCTTGCACCGGTTTGTTTGGTGTCTAGTGCCACTCTTATTCTCTCTATAAGATCATCCCCTGTGTTCTTGGGGTCTTTGGAGGACACTATTAGGGTATGGTTTGGTCGGGGAGGCGGTGGCGGTCTGGATGCCACTGCTGCGTATGACATGGTTTTTTGTTCTGTCGACACCTCCAGTTTGGTGGTTTCGAGTGTCCCAGTAGGTGGCCTCTCCTTTAGCTTGGCCACTCCTTCCCTTATTGACGCTAACTGTTGTCTGACTTCCGTCATTGCCATTTCCGTCTCCAAATTTTGTGCCGGTGGTGTTGGCTCTTTCGGTTTACGGTCTCGGATTTCACGAACGTCGGACGACATAATTTCTAGCCGGTCTGAAAGCGGCTTTAGGTGTTTTGTTAGGTCTATGGGTGGCGTAGTTGTTGGGATAAATTGGGTCGGTTTGCTTTCTAATATTTGTGTATGTTTTTTAATTTCCGCTAGGTCTTCCTCTATTTTAGCGATGTTTAGGAGCTCAGGCGGTGTTTTTGTGGGGGATTGGGTCTCGGACGGTTTTGTGACCTCTTTCTTGACCTCTTCGATTGCCCTTCTCATGGTGTCCAGTTGGTTCGACACCCCTCTTAGTTTTTCACCCAGGTTGGCGATCCCCTCTTCAATTTCCTTCAGCATGGGGTCGTCATTAATGCTTGAGTTCTTGCGTTTGGCACTCGGTTTTTGGTCGTCCATTTTCATTCCGAGCTGTTGTAGGGTCTGTTTGATCTCCTCGATCTTCCTGAAGGGCCCTTCAGTCTCGTAGCCTAGCCAGCTACGTACTGCCTTTGCCTCCTTCAGCGTTTCTCGTATTTCTGTTCGGGTCAGACTCAGTTCCCCTATGAGACTCTGCCTCATCGTAAGTACCTCTTTGGTGTGCGCCCTCTCCACCCGCACGAGTTCCTGTGCGTGGCGAGTGCGCTCCTTCTCTAGGTTATACTTATGACGTGCCCTTGAGTCTGCCAGGGACAAGACCGTCTCGTATAGGCCCTGAAGGCTGTCGTGTGCCGTCGTCCTCAGCTCCCTCTTCATGTTCCCTGATGATTCTAGGGCTTCTTTACCCCGCTGTAAGAGCTCGTTGGCGACTTTGGACGCCGCATCCATCTCCACTCCTGACCCCCGACGTGGTGATGTGAAAAGAAGACTCACCCTTCTGTTCAACGATTTGTCCGAGTTCACCGAGGAACCCTCAAAGTCTTCCATGTCGGTATCCGCCGGTTCGAATGCGGATCCCTCAACATCAAGGGGAGGGATATCCATGTGAAGGCGAGTGGTTGCGGTGTCTGATATCGGCCCTTCTGGTACTCTTTCCAGGGTCGATGGGCGTGCCAACTTCTCTGATTTTGTAGAGTGACTTACGGTGGCTTTTGTTAATACTTTTTCCCTAAGCGATTTTGATGTTCTCGAGGGGGCCACCTCCGTGGTCGTTTTACGGGATGTGTTATTATTTGAGGTTGACATGTTGTTTGGTGTTAAATCTAATAAATATTACAAATATGCTTATAATATATTTACTTCTTAATATTTGAAATTTTGGATAAATAAACTTAATATTTTTGAATTTCTGCCGGAGCCAAAAGATAGGCCTTTGTCTCCCGATTCCAACGATACCTCGCACTGTTTTCTAGGATGCTCCGTTAAGGAGTTAGGTAGTGAGGGGGTGAAGTATGGGAGGGGTTTTTGGGGAGGAGGGGGGGAATTTATTCTAGCAGGGCCAGATGATTGGGTGTTTGAAAACTAAGGGTTAGAGCCCAAGATGAAAATTCTAGCTCTTCCCACTGAGAAGTTAGCCAGAGGGGGGGTGAGGTATGGAGGGGTATCTGGGGGGGGGAAGGGTCTCGTGTGTTGACTTTGAGGGGGGTGAAGTAAGTGAGGGAGGGGGGGAGGACGTCCCAAGATCTGTTAATATTGTTTTCTAAGTGAAATGAGAGCTTTTGGGGGGGGGGGGGGTGAGGTAATTGCTTGAGGTGAGGGGATACAGTGGAGTGTTACCCTAGGTGGTACCGACGTGTAGTAGCAGGCCGATGACGACGCACGTCGAATGTTCTAGAACTTATACGTCACGATGACGTAGGGTGCTGTGACGTTGTCTGGTTTTTGTCAGGAGGGTGGGGGAGGGGAATTTTTCTGACAGGGCCAGATGATAGGGTTTTTCAAAACTAAAGGATTGAGCCCAAGATGCAGTTTCTAGCTCTTCCCGTTTAGTAGTTAGCCAGAGGGGGGGTGAGGTATGGAGAGGTTTTTTTTTTTGGGGGGGGAGGAGGGTCTCTTGTGTCTATATTGAGGGGGGGTGAGGTAAGTGAGGGGGGGGGACCCAAGATATGTTAGTTTTGTTCTCTAACTGAGTTGAGACCTTGGGGGGGGGGGGTGAGGTACTTGCTTGAGGTGAGGGGGTACAGTGGAGTGTTACCCTAGGTGGTACCGACGTGTAGTAGCAGGCCGATGACGACGCTCGTCGAATGTTCTAGAACATATACGTCACGATGACGTAGGGTGCTGTGACGTTGGGTGATATTTAGAATGACGTGTATGTACCAAGTATACTGTGGAGTCGCCGAGCCGGGCTGTAAGTCTCCGAGCCGGTGTTGAAGCCCCGTTCAATTGTGCTGTTGCCTCGTGTAACCTCAATTCGGCGGACGCGTGGAAAAATACCGGAATTGAGGCTAAATTGGTGTACTTTCCGATGCCTGTATCTCCGCTTGGGCTGAACCGATTTGTGTGGTTCGACTTCCAGCAGATAGGTCTTGGCGAGGACAAGAGAAACACGTAAAGATACAACTCGTACCTGCACGGATGGCTATGTGGTTGCTTCCTGAAGTTGGGGCTTAATAACTCTGGAACCAGCTGATGTAGGAACTTGCCCACATGAATCCTGGTGATTTGGCACACACACTATCACTTCACTATATTGGTTTGATGCGAATATCACTTTTACTATTTTTAAATAATTTTTTGCGCGGAGCAGATGTTGTTGCGACCGTATGTATGGTGATACTCCGGTTAGGTTAGGTTAGGTTAGGTTAGGTTAGGTTAGGTTAGGTTAGGTTAGGTTAGGTTAGGTTAGGTTAGGTTAGGTTAGGTTAGGTTAGGTTAGGTTAGGTTAGGTTAGGTTAGGTTAGGTTAGGTTAGGTTAGGTTAGGTTAGGTTAGGTTAGGTTAGGTTAGGTTAGGTTAGGTTAGGTTAGGTTAGGTTAGGTTAGGTTAGGTTAGGTTAGGTTAGGTTAGGTTAGGTTAGGTTAGGTTAGGTTAGGTTAGGTTAGGTTAGGTTAGGTTAGGTTAGGTTAGGTTAGGTTAGGTTAGGTTAGGTTAGGTTAGGTTAGGTTAGGTTAGGTTAGGTTAGGTTAGGTTAGGTTAGGTTAGGTTAGGTTAGGTTAGGTTAGGTTAGGTTAGGTTAGGTTAGGTTAGGTTAGGTTAGGTTAGGTTAGGTTAGGTTAGGTTAGGTTAGGTTAGGTTAGGTTAGGTTAGGTTAGGTTAGGTTAGGTTAGGTTAGGTTAGGTTAGGTTAGGTTAGGTTAGGTTAGGTTAGGTTAGGTTTTTTTTTTTTTTTTTTTTTTTAATAAAGGCACCCGCCATCGCAGGGTGTTAGCCTTTATATACTGTATTATCTGGATTATCCAGTCCCCGCAAGTGATACAGGCGGCTGGGTCCATTGTTTTAAGTAAATGAAGTGTTTCACAAATTTAGAGGATAGAGCTGTGTTATTAAATGTAATTCAATAAATATTTTATATAAAATACTAATAAAGATATAATTTGTTGATGTGAATTTTAAATTGAGATTAAAATGTTGAGATATATATAAAAATATAGTGACTTTAAGTGGAATTGAACTTTTTTAATGTAGTGATAATTTTGGTGGTGAGGCGCATAAATGATTCTATGGCCGTTTCTTTAGTTAGTAGATCGGAAAGTATATATGGAGCAGTTCTTATGGCATCGCATATAATTTCATGGTCGCGTCTATCGTTCATATATCTGGGGCACTCTTGTATAAGATGATTGATGGTTTGAATGGTTGACCGGTCGCATGGGCAGAGATTGTCCGCTGTAATTTTGAATCTGTAAAGGTAATCTTTATGATACCCATGGCCAGTCAGGATCTGTGTAAGTACGAAGTTGGGGCGTAAGATCTCTCTTAGCGCTTGTATACTGGTGATGTTGGGTAGCCATTCTTTGGTGTGCATTCCTGTTAGCGAGGAGGTGTAAATATTGTTGCTTATTTGATTGATATCGGTTCTGAGTTTTGTTTTATGGTAGCTGATAGGGAAATGGTAATAGGAGGGGCGGTTGTGCAGCGATGCTGCCTTCTTGGCTTCTGCATCGGCCTCCTCGTTGCCTTCTATGCCACTGTGCGCCTTTATCCATACAAATTGTATAGTGCCTGAGGTTTCTATATTGGTGATGTGTATATGAATTTTATTAATAATTGGATGTAGGCTGTTGACATTATTTATTTCTTGGATAGTTGACTTGGAATCGGATAGAATTATTAGATTTAGTTGTTGTTTTTGCTGGGTGAGGCAGAGAGCGCATGCCCTTTCTATTGCGAGGCACTCAGCCTGGAAGACCGAGCAGCTGTTGTGGAGTTTATGTTTTATGGTAGTTTTCTTGTTGTTAGGGTGGTGGATGACGGCTGCAGCACCTACCATTCCGTCATGCTTGCTGCCGTCGGTGTATATGTAAGTGGTATCCGGGGTTTGCAGGAGTGTGCTGAGTTCCTCATCGTCAATTTGTGTGATTGAGGTGTTGGGGGCTTTCCGGAGGGCCGGGTGTGCTAGTTGTCGAGGATGTATAAGTCGCTCGAGGGGGATGTCCGATGGCAGGTAAGGTGTCATGCCGCGTCTCTTAGCATTCTCTATGTTAGATATCTCGTTGACTTTTACATCTAACGGTGTGAAGCCTGCTAGCGCTATACTTGCAGTGGTGGGGATGGTGCGGAAGCCACGTATGGCCTTGATGGCAAACCCTCTTTGTAGTCTTCGGAGGGCATGTTTGACCACTTCATATTTGGTGGCTCCTCCCCAGATTTCTGCAGCGTAGGTGATGGTAGGTTCGATTACGCACTCATAAATTACCTCGACATTCTGTTGATGTACTCCCCAGGTCGGGCGGATGAATTGGCAGAGTCGGAGGTAGAGTTTCTGGGCTTTGGTGGTGATGTTTTTGCTGTGCAGAATGAATTTAAGGTTCTGATCAATGGTGACGCCAAGAAGTTTAAAGTGGTTGGTGAAGGTAAGTTGAGTGTTGTGAGAGAATGTGATTTGAGCCATTTTGGCCTTGGGTGTGAATGCAACCATCTGGGTTTTCTCCGGTGCAAAGTCGAGCTTATTGGTGAATCCCCATTTAGAAATGATCTGAAGGGATCTGTTTGCGTTGAGCTCTAGTTGGGTGATGTTGGGGGCGGAGACTACGAGAAGGACGTCATCTGCGTATGCCTGTATATGGCAGTTGTCGGGTAAGGGGGTATCTAGAAGGTCGTCCATAATAAGGTTCCAAAGAGTAGGTCCTAGTACAGAGCCCTGCACGCATCCTCGCGTGAGCGTTTTGCTGGCAGAGGCATCTGAGTAGTGCAAGGTGGCCGTTCGGTTGGTGAGGTAGTTAACGATGAGATTATAAATATTTGAAGGGCACTTAACTTTGTGGAGTCTGGCGAGTATGGCCGGCCACCACGCGTGGTCGAAGGCTCCTCGGATGTCCAGCGAAATGGCTATGACGAGGAGTTTCTTATCTTTAGCGGTAGAGATAATATTGATAGCGTTGTGTAGTGCGTCGGTGGTGGAGGTCTGCTCCTTGAAGCCGTACTGTCTGCTGTTGGATGCGCCGGTGGAGTTTAGGTGGTAGATGAGTCTTTTATTGATTAGTTTTTCGAGCAGCTTCCCGAACACGTTAATAAGTCCGATAGGGCGGTAAGAGTTCATGGAAGTGTACGAGTTTTTGTTAGGTTTGGGGACAGTCTTGACGAAAGCAGTTTTCCATGGAGTAGGGAAGTGCGCGGTGTTGAGGCATTTATTTAAGAGGTTGGTGAGATATGTGGTGTAGTTTGCTGCGAATCTTTGACATATGTCAGAGGTAAGGTGGTCGTCGCCGGGTGCCTTATTGGGATTAATCTGCTTAATAGCTTCGAGGACTTCTCTTGGTGTAAATTCGGGCTCATTCTCAGTGGTTGGGGCGTTATGTATTTCCGCTCGAATTGCCGTATGTTGGTAAGAGTCAGTTGTGTCATCAGGGAAAAACTTATCTAGTAACGCTCTGGCTGAGTCTGAGCTGTCCCTGGTGTAGGTGCCATCCTCCAGCAACAGGGTGATGGGTGGCTTGGGAGGTGGGAGATTTTTTAGTAGCCTATTGGTGAGGGACCATACGTCCTCTTTACCCTGCTTGCTGCAGAATTCGCGGAAGTTACTGGTCGAGGCCTCTCTAATTTCCTCGTTGTAGAGCTTCCGGGCTTCCTGCAGTTCGCCGATGACCTGAGTCAGATCTTTGTGGCCCCTCTTTAGGTCCCTAGTTCTATGTCGAAGGTGGATGACTTTCTTTTTCAGGTCTTCGAGCTCGTTGCTCCACCAGGGAATTCTATGGAGTTGCTTCTTTTTACGGATAGTTTCGTCGCAAGCAGCAGCAATGCCGCTGGTAACTGCTTGGATTTGGTCGTCTATGTCGCTAGGTAGGGTCTGCGGTGTGGGGGCTCCGTCTAGGCCAAGAGTTTCCATATGCTGTGAGATTGCGTTGGTTACCTCCTCCCAGTTCACATTTGCGGTATTGTATCTGTAGGTGGTGCTTGATTTGCGATTTATGATAGGTGATTTTTTGAAGTTTATTTTGAAGAGAATTGAGTTGTGATCAGAGGAGGGGGTGGGAGCAATATCCACTCGCCAGTCCTCCAGCCTGGCTTCAATACAGTTGGAAGTAAGGGTGAGGTCAATAATAGATGTTCGCGTCTGTCCGTGAGTGGTGGTCTCATAGGTGGGATGGTTGCCGATGTTACAAATATGTAAGTCGGAAGCGGTGATTAAGTCGAAAACATCTCTGCCTCTCCTGTTGGAGTTAGGTTAGGTTAGGTTAGGTTAGGTTAGGTTAGGTTAGGTTAGGTTAGGTTAGGTTAGGTTTACGCGGTTAGGTCCAGGGCCCGGGCAAGAGGTGAACGCCCGGACCCTGAGGAGGTAGAGGCCTCCCGCCGTATGACGGCGCGCCGGCTGCGAGAAAGGTGGAAGTCCATCCTGGAGGACGCCCCGTACGGGACACGTACCGTGGGGGCGATCCTCCCAGTGATGGACGAATGGTTGGAGAGGGCAGCCGGCGCGCTAACGTATCGGCTGGTGCAGGTGTTGACCGGACACGGCTGTTTCGGTCATCACCTGCACAACATCAGGAGGGAGCCGAGCCCACGGTGCCATGAGTGCGGTGATCCCGACGACACGGCTGAGCACACCTTTCAGGTGTGCAGTCGTTGGGATGTGGAGAGAGGCCTCATGGCACGGGCGATCCAGCGGGTGGACCTCTCGCTGCATAGCGTCGTCTCTGCGATGCTCAGCAGCGAGGGGTCCTGGGAGGCGGTGGTCTCCTTCTGCGAGATAATCGTCTCGCAGAAGGAGGAGGCGGAGCGGGAGCGCGAGGACGATCCTCTCGCGCACCCCCTCCGGCGTAGGCGGCCGGGGTTGAGGCGGCGGCAGTTTGCCGCGCGCCTTTACCCTTAGTGACTGCGGGCGGAGGATGGGAGACCTCCGCCTGCCGTGACAAGTCACTCGGCGGTCTGGGGGGTGGCCATGCGTATTCGGCCATCCCCCCTTTGACGCGGGAAGCCCTGGCAGAGGCCGGGGCGACCGGTGGGCATCGTGGAGAATGCTTAGTGCGGGTTCCACGGTGCCCGAGTAACCGGAGTGCGAGGGTACGCCAAGGTGGTTTTTAGTGGGTAAACCTCTCTACCCCTTCTCATAATGAGAAGGGGAGATGAGGGAGTCCCACATATCCTCCCCGCCGCTCCCAAGGCGGGGGGTCGAATGCGTAATGCATTTTCCACCTTGTCAAAAAAAAAAAAAAAAAAAAAAAAAAAAAAAAAGGTTAGGTTAGGTTAGGTTAGGTTAGGTTAGGTTAGGTTAGGTTAGGTTAGGTTAGGTTAGGTTAGGTTAGGTTAGGTTAGGTTAGGTTTTTTTTTTTTTTTTTTTTTTTTTTTAAATAAAGGCACCCGCCATCGCAGGGTGTTAGCCTTTATATACTGTATTATCTGGATTATCCAGTCCCCGCAAGTGATACAGGCGGCTGGGTCCATTGTTTTAAGTAAATGAAGTGTTTCACAAATTTAGAGGATAGAGCTGTGTTATTAAATGTAATTCAATAAATATTTTATATAAAATACTAATAAAGATATAATTTGTTGATGTGAATTTTAAATTGAGATTAAAATATTGAGTTAGTTATATATAAAAATATAGGTAGTGACTTTAAGTGGAATTGAACTTTTTTAATGTAGTGATAATTTTGGTGGTGAGGCGCATAAATGATTCTATAGCCGTTTCTTTAGTTAGTAGATCGGAAAGTATATATGGAGCAGTTCTTATGGCATCGCATATAATTTCATGGTCGCGTCTGTCGTTCATATATCTGGGGCACTCTTGTATAAGATGATTGATGGTTTGAATGGTTGACCGGTCGCATGGGCAGAGATTGTCCGCTGTGATTTTGAATCTGTAAAGGTAATCTTTATGATACCCATGGCCAGTCAGGATTTGTGTAAGTACGAAGTTGGGGCGTAAGGTCTTTCTTAGCGCTTGTATACTGGTGATGTTGGGTAGCCATTCTTTAGTGTGCATTCCTGTTAGCGAGGAGGTGTAAATATTGTTGCTTATTTGATTAATATCGGTTCTGAGTTTTGCTTTATGGTAGCTGATAGGGAAATGGTAATAGGAGGGGCGGTTGTGCAGCGATGCTGCCTTCTTGGCTTCTGCATCGGCCTCCTCGTTGCCTTCTATGCCACTGTGCGCCTTTATCCATATAAATTGTATAGTGCCTGAGGTTTCTATATTGGTGATGTGTATATGAATTTTGTTAATAATTGGATGTAGGCTGTTGACATTATTTATTTCTTGGATAGTTGACTTGGAATCGGATAAAATTATTAGATTTAGTTGTTGTTTATTTTGTTGTTGTTTTTGCTGGGTGAGGCAGAGAGCGCATGCCCTTTCTATTGCGAGGCACTCAGCCTGGAAGACAGAGCAGCTGTTGTGGAGTTTATGTTTTATGGTAGTTTTCTTGTTGTTAGGGTGGTGGATGACGGCTGCAGCACCTACCATTCCGTCATGCTTGCTGCCGTCGGTGTATATGTAAGTGGTATCCGGGGTTTGCAGGAGTGTGCTGAGTTCCTCATCTTCAATTTGTGTGGTTGAGGTGTTGGGGGCTTTCCGGAGGGCCGGATGTGCTAGTTGTCGAGGATGTATAAGTCGCTCGAGGGGGATGTCCGATGGCAGGTAAGGTGTTATGCCGCGTCTCTTAGCATTCTCTATGTTAGATATCTCGTTGACTTTTTCATCTAACGGTGTGAAGCCTGCTAGCGCTATACTTGCAGTGGTGGGGATGGTGCGGAAGCCACATATGGCCTTGATGGCAAACCCTCTTTGTAGTCTTCGGAGGGCATGTTTGACCACTTCATATTTGGTGGCTCCTCCCCAGATTTCTGCAGCGTAGGTGATGGTAGGTTCGATTACGCACTCATAAATTACCTCGACATTCTGTTGATGTACTCCCCAGGTCGGGCGGATGAATTGGCAGAGTCGGAGGTAGAGTTTCTGGGCTTTGGTGGTGATGTTTTTGCTGTGCAGAATGAATTTAAGGTTCTGATCAATGGTGACGCCAAGAAGTTTAAAGTGGTTGGTGAAGATAAGTTGAGTGTTGTGAGAGAATGTGATTTGAGCCATTTTGGCCTTGGGTGTGAATGCAACCATCTGGGTTTTCTCCGGTGCAAAGTCGAGTTTATTGGTGAATCCCCATTTAGAGATGATCTGAAGGGATCTGTTTGCGTTGAGCTCTAGTTGGGTGATGTTGGGGGCGGAGACTACGAGAAGGACGTCATCTGCGTATGCCTGTATATGGCAGTTGTCGGGTAAGGGGGTATCTAGAAGGTCGTCCATAATAAGGTTCCAAAGAGTAGGTCCTAGTACAGAGCCCTGCACGCATCCTCGCGTGAGCGTTTTGCTGGCAGAGGCATCTGAGTAGTGCAAGGTGGCCGTTCGGTTGGTGAGGTAGTTAACGATGAGATTATAAATATTTGAAGGGCACTTAACTTTGTGGAGTCTGGCGAGTATGGCCGGCCACCACGCGTGGTCGAAGGCTCCTCGGATGTCCAGCGAAATGGCTATGACGAGGAGTTTCTTATCTTTAGCGGTAGTGATAATATTGATAGCGTTGTGTAGTGCGTCGGTGGTGGAGGTCTGCTCCTTGAAGCCGTACTGTCTGCTGTTGGATGCGCCGGTGGAGTTTAGGTGGTAGATGAGTCTTTTATTGATTAGTTTTTCGAGCAGCTTCCCGAACACGTTAATAAGTCCGATAGGGCGGTAAGAGTTCATGGAAGTGTACGAGTTTTTGTTAGGTTTGGGGACAGTCTTGACGAAAGCAGTTTTCCATGGAGTAGGAAAGTGCGCGGTGTTGAGGCATTTATTTAAGAGGTTGGTGAGATATGTGGTGTAGTTTGCTGCGAATCTTTGACATATGTCAGAGGTAAGGTGATCGTCGCCGGGTGCCTTATTGGGATTAATCTGCTTAATAGCTTCGAGGACCTCTCTTGGTGTAAATTCGGGCTCATTCTCAGTGGTTGGGGCGTTATGTATTTCCGCTCGAATTGCCGTATGTTGGTAAGAGTCAGTTGTGTCATCAGGGAAAAACTTATCTAGTAACGCTCTGGCTGAGTCTGAGCTGTCTCTGGTGTAGGTGCCATCCTCCAGCAACAGGGTGATGGGTGGCTTGGGAGGTGGGAGATTTTTTAGTAGCCTATTGGTGAGGGACCATACGTCCTCTTTACCCTGCTTGCTGCAGAATTCGCGGAAGTTACTGGTCGAGGCCTCTCTAATTTCCTGTTTGTAGAGCTTCCGGGCTTCCTGCAGTTCGCCGATGACCTGAGTCAGATCTTTGTGGCCCCTCTTTAGGTCCCTAGTTCTATGTCGAAGGTGGATGACTTTCTTTTTCAGGTCTTCGAGCTCGTTGCTCCACCAGGGAATTCTATGGAGTTGCTTCTTTTTACGGATAGTTTCGTCGCAAGCAGCAGCAATGCCGCTGGTAACTGCTTGGATTTGGTCGTCTATGTCGCTAGGTAGGGTCTGCGGTGTGGGGGCTCCGTCTAGGCCAAGAGTTTCCATATGCTGTGTGATTGCGTTGGTTACCTCCTCCCAGTTCACTTTTGCGGTATTGTATCTGTAGGTGGTGCTTGATTTGCGATTTATGATAGGTGATTGTTTGAAGTTTATTTTGAAGAGAATTGAGTTGTGATCAGAGGAGGGGGTGGGAGCAATATCCACTCGCCAGTCCTCCAGCCTGGCTTCAAGACAGTTGGAAGTAAGGGTGAGGTCAATAATAGATGTTCGCGTCTGTCCGTGAGTGGTGGTCTCATAGGTGGGATGGTTGCCGATGTTACAAATATGTAAGTCGGAAGCGGTGATTAAGTCGAAAACATCTCTGCCTCTCCTGTTGGAGTTGCACGAGCCCCAGGCCTCATGCCACCCGTTGAAGTCCCCGCATATGATGTGTCTTTCGGTTCTAGTTTGTGTAAGGAAGTGTTCGAGGCCGCTTATAGTGTTGTTTTCATCCTGATTAGGTTCCACGTAGATGCTGCATAAATAAATTTTGTAGGTGCTGGTGCTGACTTGAATGATGCTTATATTAGGGGTGGAGTGTTCTGCTATGCCGATGGTGGCGCCGAGTCCAGAGCGGACTGCTATGCATGCCTTGGTCCTTGTGTTGTTTGGCCATTGGAATATTTCGTATCCGTCGATTTTGCCGAGGCAATTGGCGGCTCCGGTATAGGGTTCTGTGATGAATGCAGCGTCGGTTTTATTGGTAGTGATGTAGTTTTTCAATTCATGGGTCGCAGTGAAGCTACGACCCAGGTTGATTTGTATAGCGGTGATTTTATTATTGTTGTTTCGGTTGAGATTCATAGTATCGGAAGGTTTACTGAACTCCGTAATCTGTAGATTCCTCCACACGGGTCTTAACCGACTGAAGGCAGGGGCAGTGTTGCGCGCTGTTGGCTGGGTGGTTAGTGTTTATTTTGGAATTGGTTCTCCGGTTTTTATTATTACAATTGTAGCAGAGGGCTTTGGTGGGAAGGTCACGTACGGGGCAGGTTTTGAGTGTATGTTCGGTGGAGGAGCAGTGTGCACAGGGGTGAATAGTGCTAGTGCACTTAGTTTGGGTGTGCCCGAATTGCAGGCACTGGCGGCACTGTAGAAAGCGCGAGAACGGTTCTACGTGTACTTTTTGGTGATCAATGGCGATCCGCTCTAGCTTAAGGAATGTCTGATAAACTGATGGTGATATTTCAATAACTGCGTTATAAAGTGCTTCGTTGCGGTTGGAAGTGAGGAAACAGAGCCGTAGTGTATCGGCTGGGATAGAGTTTTGGAAGCTAATAATTTCGATGAGCTCTTCTTTTTGGATACTTTTGTTTATTCCCTTGAGGATGGCTAGCGGTGGTCGTCTCTTTGCTCCTTCCGCAAGTAGTTTATCTGAGGTGTTTAATTCTTTGATGACTTCCTCGCACTGCTGGGCACTGTTGAATTCTACCAGGATTCTGCCTCCAGAGGCCGATTTTACGCTGTTCGGCGCGAATTTTTTATTTTTAAAACTGATGGAGCTGCGCCAGGTGTCTCGGATATTGTTAGTTTCTTTTGGGTCGCTAGATTTTATTATAATTGTGGGTTTTTGAGTTGTGGTAATAGAAGGGGTTATAGAAGGGGTAACTTTGGAGGTCACAGTTGCGTAGGTGGTTTTGGGTGCTGGGGGTGGGGGTGGGGTTTGGGCCTTAAAGGCTTTAATTAGCTGCTTATTATTTTCGGTGATGAGTGTCAGGAATTTGTCTTCAGTGATTAGATTAGTGGGTTCGCACTTGGCGGTGGTGAATATCTCCTCCGCGGCCTCTTGGATCTTCTTCTTATTAGCGGAAGTGACGCTCTTGCCCTCAGTAATAAGGTCTAATATTCTCTTGGCAAGGGTCTGTATTTTGAGTTGGGTGGGATTTTCAGCTGGGCTTTGCGGCTCAGTCGGTGTTGCAAGTTCCTCCATTATGGGGGGGACATGAAAAGGTAAGGGTATGTATTGCAAGAAAGTTGAAATTTGAGTAAACGATAATGAGTTAAAATTAAACTAAAAACAACTATTGTGTAAATGGTCTGTAGCAGCTAAAATACAGATTTCAGGGTAGGTTTCAAATATATGTTTTGGCTTCTACTGGCCCGAAGAATGATAAAATAAAATAAAATATTTTGACGTTATCACCTATGAAATCGGAATAGGGTGGGCTTGGGTGGGCAATTTTTTATTAGGTACTTAACTTTGAAAAATTGATAATAAAATAAGTAGTGGACGTGGAATGCCGCAAGAGGT
Organism: Tethea ocularis; assembly: GCA_963555595.1. Lineage (NCBI taxonomy): Eukaryota > Metazoa > Arthropoda > Insecta > Lepidoptera > Drepanidae > Tethea > Tethea ocularis. The sequence goes on along the minus strand of CAUVWG010000015.1, from coordinate 18,688 downwards.
GTCGGCAGACGCGGATCGGCGAGAGGAGCTCGGCCAGACCCGAAAAAAGGTTAGTGTTAATATAAAAATTTACTGAAAACTGAAAATTACTGAAAATTGTTGAAAATTTGACTTTAATTTGTTTGTAACTTTGCAGGTATACGTAGCAGAGGGCTTCGAGAGGTGTCCAGAGACGAGGATCGGCGAGGGAAGCTCGACCAGACCGGAAAAAAGGTAGGTACCAAGGAAAATTTTTAAGAAAATTTAAATTTTATGTGTTTTTTACTGGTTATTTGAAAATTTAAAACTATTTTTATATGAAAACGTCTGAAACTACTCTAGGGATACTATAGGAGGTCCGAAGGCACTATTGATGGCAGAAAACCGCGGCGCGAAAGGTGAATTTTTGACAAAAATATCGATGTTTTCCCTGTTGCGTGAAGCGCTTAGGAAGACTTTTTTGTTAGGTACTTAACTTTGAAAAATTGATAATAAAATAAGTAGTGGACGTGGAATGCCGCAAGAGGTGTCGGCAGACGCGGATCGGCGAGAGGAGCTCGGCCAGACCCGAAAAAAGGTTAGTGTTAATATAAAAATTTACTGAAAACTGAAAATTACTGAAAATTGTTGAAAATTTGACTTTAATTTGTTTGTAACTTTGCAGGTATACGTAGCAGAGGGCTTCGAGAGGTGTCCAGAGACGAGGATCGGCGAGGGAAGCTCGACCAGACCGGAAAAAAGGTAGGTACCAAGGAAAATTTTTAAGAAAATTTAAATTTTATGTGTTTTTTACTGGTTATTTGAAAATTTAAAACTATTTTTATATGAAAACGTCTGAAACTACTCTAGGGATACTATAGGAGGTCCGAAGGCACTATTGATGGCAGAAAACCGCGGCGCGAAAGGTGAATTTTTGACAAAAATATCGATGTTTTCCCTGTTGCGTGAAGCGCTTAGGAAGACTTTTTTGTTAGGTACTTAACTTTGAAAAATTGATAATAAAATAAGTAGTGGACGTGGAATGCCGCAAGAGGTGTCGGCAGACGCGGATCGGCGAGAGGAGCTCGGCCAGACCCGAAAAAAGGTTAGTGTTAATATAAAAATTTACTGAAAACTGAAAATTACTGAAAATTGTTGAAAATTTGACTTTAATTTGTTTGTAACTTTGCAGGTATACGTAGCAGAGGGCTTCGAGAGGTGTCCAGAGACGAGGATCGGCGAGGGAAGCTCGACCAGACCGGAAAAAAGGTAGGTACCAAGGAAAATTTTTAAGAAAATTTAAATTTTATGTGTTTTTTACTGGTTATTTGAAAATTTAAAACTATTTTTATATGAAAACGTCTGAAACTACTCTAGGGATACTATAGGAGGTCCGAAGGCACTATTGATGGCAGAAAACCGCGGCGCGAAAGGTGAATTTTTGACAAAAATATCGATGTTTTCCCTGTTGCGTGAAGCGCTTAGGAAGACTTTTTTGTTAGGTACTTAACTTTGAAAAATTGATAATAAAATAAGTAGTGGACGTGGAATGCCGCAAGAGGTGTCGGCAGACGCGGATCGGCGAGAGGAGCTCGGCCAGACCCGAAAAAAGGTTAGTGTTAATATAAAAATTTACTGAAAACTGAAAATTACTGAAAATTGTTGAAAATTTGACTTTAATTTGTTTGTAACTTTGCAGGTATACGTAGCAGAGGGCTTCGAGAGGTGTCCAGAGACGAGGATCGGCGAGGGAAGCTCGACCAGACCGGAAAAAAGGTAGGTACCAAGGAAAATTTTTAAGAAAATTTAAATTTTATGTGTTTTTTACTGGTTATTTGAAAATTTAAAACTATTTTTATATGAAAACGTCTGAAACTACTCTAGGGATACTATAGGAGGTCCGAAGGCACTATTGATGGCAGAAAACCGCGGCGCGAAAGGTGAATTTTTGACAAAAATATCGATGTTTTCCCTGTTGCGTGAAGCGCTTAGGAAGACTTTTTTGTTAGGTACTTAACTTTGAAAAATTGATAATAAAATAAGTAGTGGACGTGGAATGCCGCAAGAGGTGTCGGCAGACGCGGATCGGCGAGAGGAGCTCGGCCAGACCCGAAAAAAGGTTAGTGTTAATATAAAAATTTACTGAAAACTGAAAATTACTGAAAATTGTTGAAAATTTGACTTTAATTTGTTTGTAACTTTGCAGGTATACGTAGCAGAGGGCTTCGAGAGGTGTCCAGAGACGAGGATCGGCGAGGGAAGCTCGACCAGACCGGAAAAAAGGTAGGTACCAAGGAAAATTTTTAAGAAAATTTAAATTTTATGTGTTTTTTACTGGTTATTTGAAAATTTAAAACTATTTTTATATGAAAACGTCTGAAACTACTCTAGGGATACTATAGGAGGTCCGAAGGCACTATTGATGGCAGAAAACCGCGGCGCGAAAGGTGAATTTTTGACAAAAATATCGATGTTTTCCCTGTTGCGTGAAGCGCTTAGGAAGACTTTTTTGTTAGGTACTTAACTTTGAAAAATTGATAATAAAATAAGTAGTGGACGTGGAATGCCGCAAGAGGTGTCGGCAGACGCGGATCGGCGAGAGGAGCTCGGCCAGACCCGAAAAAAGGTTAGTGTTAATATAAAAATTTACTGAAAACTGAAAATTACTGAAAATTGTTGAAAATTTGACTTTAATTTGTTTGTAACTTTGCAGGTATACGTAGCAGAGGGCTTCGAGAGGTGTCCAGAGACGAGGATCGGCGAGGGAAGCTCGACCAGACCGGAAAAAAGGTAGGTACCAAGGAAAATTTTTAAGAAAATTTAAATTTTATGTGTTTTTTACTGGTTATTTGAAAATTTAAAACTATTTTTATATGAAAACGTCTGAAACTACTCTAGGGATACTATAGGAGGTCCGAAGGCACTATTGATGGCAGAAAACCGCGGCGCGAAAGGTGAATTTTTGACAAAAATATCGATGTTTTCCCTGTTGCGTGAAGCGCTTAGGAAGACTTTTTTGTTAGGTACTTAACTTTGAAAAATTGATAATAAAATAAGTAGTGGACGTGGAATGCCGCAAGAGGTGTCGGCAGACGCGGATCGGCGAGAGGAGCTCGGCCAGACCCGAAAAAAGGTTAGTGTTAATATAAAAATTTACTGAAAACTGAAAATTACTGAAAATTGTTGAAAATTTGACTTTAATTTGTTTGTAACTTTGCAGGTATACGTAGCAGAGGGCTTCGAGAGGTGTCCAGAGACGAGGATCGGCGAGGGAAGCTCGACCAGACCGGAAAAAAGGTAGGTACCAAGGAAAATTTTTAAGAAAATTTAAATTTTATGTGTTTTTTACTGGTTATTTGAAAATTTAAAACTATTTTTATATGAAAACGTCTGAAACTACTCTAGGGATACTATAGGAGGTCCGAAGGCACTATTGATGGCAGAAAACCGCGGCGCGAAAGGTGAATTTTTGACAAAAATATCGATGTTTTCCCTGTTGCGTGAAGCGCTTAGGAAGACTTTTTTGTTAGGTACTTAACTTTGAAAAATTGATAATAAAATAAGTAGTGGACGTGGAATGCCGCAAGAGGTGTCGGCAGACGCGGATCGGCGAGAGGAGCTCGGCCAGACCCGAAAAAAGGTTAGTGTTAATATAAAAATTTACTGAAAACTGAAAATTACTGAAAATTGTTGAAAATTTGACTTTAATTTGTTTGTAACTTTGCAGGTATACGTAGCAGAGGGCTTCGAGAGGTGTCCAGAGACGAGGATCGGCGAGGGAAGCTCGACCAGACCGGAAAAAAGGTAGGTACCAAGGAAAATTTTTAAGAAAATTTAAATTTTATGTGTTTTTTACTGGTTATTTGAAAATTTAAAACTATTTTTATATGAAAACGTCTGAAACTACTCTAGGGATACTATAGGAGGTCCGAAGGCACTATTGATGGCAGAAAACCGCGGCGCGAAAGGTGAATTTTTGACAAAAATATCGATGTTTTCCCTGTTGCGTGAAGCGCTTAGGAAGACTTTTTTGTTAGGTACTTAACTTTGAAAAATTGATAATAAAATAAGTAGTGGACGTGGAATGCCGCAAGAGGTGTCGGCAGACGCGGATCGGCGAGAGGAGCTCGGCCAGACCCGAAAAAAGGTTAGTGTTAATATAAAAATTTACTGAAAACTGAAAATTACTGAAAATTGTTGAAAATTTGACTTTAATTTGTTTGTAACTTTGCAGGTATACGTAGCAGAGGGCTTCGAGAGGTGTCCAGAGACGAGGATCGGCGAGGGAAGCTCGACCAGACCGGAAAAAAGGTAGGTACCAAGGAAAATTTTTAAGAAAATTTAAATTTTATGTGTTTTTTACTGGTTATTTGAAAATTTAAAACTATTTTTATATGAAAACGTCTGAAACTACTCTAGGGATACTATAGGAGGTCCGAAGGCACTATTGATGGCAGAAAACCGCGGCGCGAAAGGTGAATTTTTGACAAAAATATCGATGTTTTCCCTGTTGCGTGAAGCGCTTAGGAAGACTTTTTTGTTAGGTACTTAACTTTGAAAAATTGATAATAAAATAAGTAGTGGACGTGGAATGCCGCAAGAGGTGTCGGCAGACGCGGATCGGCGAGAGGAGCTCGGCCAGACCCGAAAAAAGGTTAGTGTTAATATAAAAATTTACTGAAAACTGAAAATTACTGAAAATTGTTGAAAATTTGACTTTAATTTGTTTGTAACTTTGCAGGTATACGTAGCAGAGGGCTTCGAGAGGTGTCCAGAGACGAGGATCGGCGAGGGAAGCTCGACCAGACCGGAAAAAAGGTAGGTACCAAGGAAAATTTTTAAGAAAATTTAAATTTTATGTGTTTTTTACTGGTTATTTGAAAATTTAAAACTATTTTTATATGAAAACGTCTGAAACTACTCTAGGGATACTATAGGAGGTCCGAAGGCACTATTGATGGCAGAAAACCGCGGCGCGAAAGGTGAATTTTTGACAAAAATATCGATGTTTTCCCTGTTGCGTGAAGCGCTTAGGAAGACTTTTTTGTTAGGTACTTAACTTTGAAAAATTGATAATAAAATAAGTAGTGGACGTGGAATGCCGCAAGAGGTGTCGGCAGACGCGGATCGGCGAGAGGAGCTCGGCCAGACCCGAAAAAAGGTTAGTGTTAATATAAAAATTTACTGAAAACTGAAAATTACTGAAAATTGTTGAAAATTTGACTTTAATTTGTTTGTAACTTTGCAGGTATACGTAGCAGAGGGCTTCGAGAGGTGTCCAGAGACGAGGATCGGCGAGGGAAGCTCGACCAGACCGGAAAAAAGGTAGGTACCAAGGAAAATTTTTAAGAAAATTTAAATTTTATGTGTTTTTTACTGGTTATTTGAAAATTTAAAACTATTTTTATATGAAAACGTCTGAAACTACTCTAGGGATACTATAGGAGGTCCGAAGGCACTATTGATGGCAGAAAACCGCGGCGCGAAAGGTGAATTTTTGACAAAAATATCGATGTTTTCCCTGTTGCGTGAAGCGCTTAGGAAGACTTTTTTGTTAGGTACTTAACTTTGAAAAATTGATAATAAAATAAGTAGTGGACGTGGAATGCCGCAAGAGGTGTCGGCAGACGCGGATCGGCGAGAGGAGCTCGGCCAGACCCGAAAAAAGGTTAGTGTTAATATAAAAATTTACTGAAAACTGAAAATTACTGAAAATTGTTGAAAATTTGACTTTAATTTGTTTGTAACTTTGCAGGTATACGTAGCAGAGGGCTTCGAGAGGTGTCCAGAGACGAGGATCGGCGAGGGAAGCTCGACCAGACCGGAAAAAAGGTAGGTACCAAGGAAAATTTTTAAGAAAATTTAAATTTTATGTGTTTTTTACTGGTTATTTGAAAATTTAAAACTATTTTTATATGAAAACGTCTGAAACTACTCTAGGGATACTATAGGAGGTCCGAAGGCACTATTGATGGCAGAAAACCGCGGCGCGAAAGGTGAATTTTTGACAAAAATATCGATGTTTTCCCTGTTGCGTGAAGCGCTTAGGAAGACTTTTTTGTTAGGTACTTAACTTTGAAAAATTGATAATAAAATAAGTAGTGGACGTGGAATGCCGCAAGAGGTGTCGGCAGACGCGGATCGGCGAGAGGAGCTCGGCCAGACCCGAAAAAAGGTTAGTGTTAATATAAAAATTTACTGAAAACTGAAAATTACTGAAAATTGTTGAAAATTTGACTTTAATTTGTTTGTAACTTTGCAGGTATACGTAGCAGAGGGCTTCGAGAGGTGTCCAGAGACGAGGATCGGCGAGGGAAGCTCGACCAGACCGGAAAAAAGGTAGGTACCAAGGAAAATTTTTAAGAAAATTTAAATTTTATGTGTTTTTTACTGGTTATTTGAAAATTTAAAACTATTTTTATATGAAAACGTCTGAAACTACTCTAGGGATACTATAGGAGGTCCGAAGGCACTATTGATGGCAGAAAACCGCGGCGCGAAAGGTGAATTTTTGACAAAAATATCGATGTTTTCCCTGTTGCGTGAAGCGCTTAGGAAGACTTTTTTGTTAGGTACTTAACTTTGAAAAATTGATAATAAAATAAGTAGTGGACGTGGAATGCCGCAAGAGGTGTCGGCAGACGCGGATCGGCGAGAGGAGCTCGGCCAGACCCGAAAAAAGGTTAGTGTTAATATAAAAATTTACTGAAAACTGAAAATTACTGAAAATTGTTGAAAATTTGACTTTAATTTGTTTGTAACTTTGCAGGTATACGTAGCAGAGGGCTTCGAGAGGTGTCCAGAGACGAGGATCGGCGAGGGAAGCTCGACCAGACCGGAAAAAAGGTAGGTACCAAGGAAAATTTTTAAGAAAATTTAAATTTTATGTGTTTTTTACTGGTTATTTGAAAATTTAAAACTATTTTTATATGAAAACGTCTGAAACTACTCTAGGGATACTATAGGAGGTCCGAAGGCACTATTGATGGCAGAAAACCGCGGCGCGAAAGGTGAATTTTTGACAAAAATATCGATGTTTTCCCTGTTGCGTGAAGCGCTTAGGAAGACTTTTTTGTTAGGTACTTAACTTTGAAAAATTGATAATAAAATAAGTAGTGGACGTGGAATGCCGCAAGAGGTGTCGGCAGACGCGGATCGGCGAGAGGAGCTCGGCCAGACCCGAAAAAAGGTTAGTGTTAATATAAAAATTTACTGAAAACTGAAAATTACTGAAAATTGTTGAAAATTTGACTTTAATTTGTTTGTAACTTTGCAGGTATACGTAGCAGAGGGCTTCGAGAGGTGTCCAGAGACGAGGATCGGCGAGGGAAGCTCGACCAGACCGGAAAAAAGGTAGGTACCAAGGAAAATTTTTAAGAAAATTTAAATTTTATGTGTTTTTTACTGGTTATTTGAAAATTTAAAACTATTTTTATATGAAAACGTCTGAAACTACTCTAGGGATACTATAGGAGGTCCGAAGGCACTATTGATGGCAGAAAACCGCGGCGCGAAAGGTGAATTTTTGACAAAAATATCGATGTTTTCCCTGTTGCGTGAAGCGCTTAGGAAGACTTTTTTGTTAGGTACTTAACTTTGAAAAATTGATAATAAAATAAGTAGTGGACGTGGAATGCCGCAAGAGGTGTCGGCAGACGCGGATCGGCGAGAGGAGCTCGGCCAGACCCGAAAAAAGGTTAGTGTTAATATAAAAATTTACTGAAAACTGAAAATTACTGAAAATTGTTGAAAATTTGACTTTAATTTGTTTGTAACTTTGCAGGTATACGTAGCAGAGGGCTTCGAGAGGTGTCCAGAGACGAGGATCGGCGAGGGAAGCTCGACCAGACCGGAAAAAAGGTAGGTACCAAGGAAAATTTTTAAGAAAATTTAAATTTTATGTGTTTTTTACTGGTTATTTGAAAATTTAAAACTATTTTTATATGAAAACGTCTGAAACTACTCTAGGGATACTATAGGAGGTCCGAAGGCACTATTGATGGCAGAAAACCGCGGCGCGAAAGGTGAATTTTTGACAAAAATATCGATGTTTTCCCTGTTGCGTGAAGCGCTTAGGAAGACTTTTTTGTTAGGTACTTAACTTTGAAAAATTGATAATAAAATAAGTAGTGGACGTGGAATGCCGCAAGAGGTGTCGGCAGACGCGGATCGGCGAGAGGAGCTCGGCCAGACCCGAAAAAAGGTTAGTGTTAATATAAAAATTTACTGAAAACTGAAAATTACTGAAAATTGTTGAAAATTTGACTTTAATTTGTTTGTAACTTTGCAGGTATACGTAGCAGAGGGCTTCGAGAGGTGTCCAGAGACGAGGATCGGCGAGGGAAGCTCGACCAGACCGGAAAAAAGGTAGGTACCAAGGAAAATTTTTAAGAAAATTTAAATTTTATGTGTTTTTTACTGGTTATTTGAAAATTTAAAACTATTTTTATATGAAAACGTCTGAAACTACTCTAGGGATACTATAGGAGGTCCGAAGGCACTATTGATGGCAGAAAACCGCGGCGCGAAAGGTGAATTTTTGACAAAAATATCGATGTTTTCCCTGTTGCGTGAAGCGCTTAGGAAGACTTTTTTGTTAGGTACTTAACTTTGAAAAATTGATAATAAAATAAGTAGTGGACGTGGAATGCCGCAAGAGGTGTCGGCAGACGCGGATCGGCGAGAGGAGCTCGGCCAGACCCGAAAAAAGGTTAGTGTTAATATAAAAATTTACTGAAAACTGAAAATTACTGAAAATTGTTGAAAATTTGACTTTAATTTGTTTGTAACTTTGCAGGTATACGTAGCAGAGGGCTTCGAGAGGTGTCCAGAGACGAGGATCGGCGAGGGAAGCTCGACCAGACCGGAAAAAAGGTAGGTACCAAGGAAAATTTTTAAGAAAATTTAAATTTTATGTGTTTTTTACTGGTTATTTGAAAATTTAAAACTATTTTTATATGAAAACGTCTGAAACTACTCTAGGGATACTATAGGAGGTCCGAAGGCACTATTGATGGCAGAAAACCGCGGCGCGAAAGGTGAATTTTTGACAAAAATATCGATGTTTTCCCTGTTGCGTGAAGCGCTTAGGAAGACTTTTTTGTTAGGTACTTAACTTTGAAAAATTGATAATAAAATAAGTAGTGGACGTGGAATGCCGCAAGAGGTGTCGGCAGACGCGGATCGGCGAGAGGAGCTCGGCCAGACCCGAAAAAAGGTTAGTGTTAATATAAAAATTTACTGAAAACTGAAAATTACTGAAAATTGTTGAAAATTTGACTTTAATTTGTTTGTAACTTTGCAGGTATACGTAGCAGAGGGCTTCGAGAGGTGTCCAGAGACGAGGATCGGCGAGGGAAGCTCGACCAGACCGGAAAAAAGGTAGGTACCAAGGAAAATTTTTAAGAAAATTTAAATTTTATGTGTTTTTTACTGGTTATTTGAAAATTTAAAACTATTTTTATATGAAAACGTCTGAAACTACTCTAGGGATACTATAGGAGGTCCGAAGGCACTATTGATGGCAGAAAACCGCGGCGCGAAAGGTGAATTTTTGACAAAAATATCGATGTTTTCCCTGTTGCGTGAAGCGCTTAGGAAGACTTTTTTGTTAGGTACTTAACTTTGAAAAATTGATAATAAAATAAGTAGTGGACGTGGAATGCCGCAAGAGGTGTCGGCAGACGCGGATCGGCGAGAGGAGCTCGGCCAGACCCGAAAAAAGGTTAGTGTTAATATAAAAATTTACTGAAAACTGAAAATTACTGAAAATTGTTGAAAATTTGACTTTAATTTGTTTGTAACTTTGCAGGTATACGTAGCAGAGGGCTTCGAGAGGTGTCCAGAGACGAGGATCGGCGAGGGAAGCTCGACCAGACCGGAAAAAAGGTAGGTACCAAGGAAAATTTTTAAGAAAATTTAAATTTTATGTGTTTTTTACTGGTTATTTGAAAATTTAAAACTATTTTTATATGAAAACGTCTGAAACTACTCTAGGGATACTATAGGAGGTCCGAAGGCACTATTGATGGCAGAAAACCGCGGCGCGAAAGGTGAATTTTTGACAAAAATATCGATGTTTTCCCTGTTGCGTGAAGCGCTTAGGAAGACTTTTTTGTTAGGTACTTAACTTTGAAAAATTGATAATAAAATAAGTAGTGGACGTGGAATGCCGCAAGAGGTGTCGGCAGACGCGGATCGGCGAGAGGAGCTCGGCCAGACCCGAAAAAAGGTTAGTGTTAATATAAAAATTTACTGAAAACTGAAAATTACTGAAAATTGTTGAAAATTTGACTTTAATTTGTTTGTAACTTTGCAGGTATACGTAGCAGAGGGCTTCGAGAGGTGTCCAGAGACGAGGATCGGCGAGGGAAGCTCGACCAGACCGGAAAAAAGGTAGGTACCAAGGAAAATTTTTAAGAAAATTTAAATTTTATGTGTTTTTTACTGGTTATTTGAAAATTTAAAACTATTTTTATATGAAAACGTCTGAAACTACTCTAGGGATACTATAGGAGGTCCGAAGGCACTATTGATGGCAGAAAACCGCGGCGCGAAAGGTGAATTTTTGACAAAAATATCGATGTTTTCCCTGTTGCGTGAAGCGCTTAGGAAGACTTTTTTGTTAGGTACTTAACTTTGAAAAATTGATAATAAAATAAGTAGTGGACGTGGAATGCCGCAAGAGGTGTCGGCAGACGCGGATCGGCGAGAGGAGCTCGGCCAGACCCGAAAAAAGGTTAGTGTTAATATAAAAATTTACTGAAAACTGAAAATTACTGAAAATTGTTGAAAATTTGACTTTAATTTGTTTGTAACTTTGCAGGTATACGTAGCAGAGGGCTTCGAGAGGTGTCCAGAGACGAGGATCGGCGAGGGAAGCTCGACCAGACCGGAAAAAAGGTAGGTACCAAGGAAAATTTTTAAGAAAATTTAAATTTTATGTGTTTTTTACTGGTTATTTGAAAATTTAAAACTATTTTTATATGAAAACGTCTGAAACTACTCTAGGGATACTATAGGAGGTCCGAAGGCACTATTGATGGCAGAAAACCGCGGCGCGAAAGGTGAATTTTTGACAAAAATATCGATGTTTTCCCTGTTGCGTGAAGCGCTTAGGAAGACTTTTTTGTTAGGTACTTAACTTTGAAAAATTGATAATAAAATAAGTAGTGGACGTGGAATGCCGCAAGAGGTGTCGGCAGACGCGGATCGGCGAGAGGAGCTCGGCCAGACCCGAAAAAAGGTTAGTGTTAATATAAAAATTTACTGAAAACTGAAAATTACTGAAAATTGTTGAAAATTTGACTTTAATTTGTTTGTAACTTTGCAGGTATACGTAGCAGAGGGCTTCGAGAGGTGTCCAGAGACGAGGATCGGCGAGGGAAGCTCGACCAGACCGGAAAAAAGGTAGGTACCAAGGAAAATTTTTAAGAAAATTTAAATTTTATGTGTTTTTTACTGGTTATTTGAAAATTTAAAACTATTTTTATATGAAAACGTCTGAAACTACTCTAGGGATACTATAGGAGGTCCGAAGGCACTATTGATGGCAGAAAACCGCGGCGCGAAAGGTGAATTTTTGACAAAAATATCGATGTTTTCCCTGTTGCGTGAAGCGCTTAGGAAGACTTTTTTGTTAGGTACTTAACTTTGAAAAATTGATAATAAAATAAGTAGTGGACGTGGAATGCCGCAAGAGGTGTCGGCAGACGCGGATCGGCGAGAGGAGCTCGGCCAGACCCGAAAAAAGGTTAGTGTTAATATAAAAATTTACTGAAAACTGAAAATTACTGAAAATTGTTGAAAATTTGACTTTAATTTGTTTGTAACTTTGCAGGTATACGTAGCAGAGGGCTTCGAGAGGTGTCCAGAGACGAGGATCGGCGAGGGAAGCTCGACCAGACCGGAAAAAAGGTAGGTACCAAGGAAAATTTTTAAGAAAATTTAAATTTTATGTGTTTTTTACTGGTTATTTGAAAATTTAAAACTATTTTTATATGAAAACGTCTGAAACTACTCTAGGGATACTATAGGAGGTCCGAAGGCACTATTGATGGCAGAAAACCGCGGCGCGAAAGGTGAATTTTTGACAAAAATATCGATGTTTTCCCTGTTGCGTGAAGCGCTTAGGAAGACTTTTTTGTTAGGTACTTAACTTTGAAAAATTGATAATAAAATAAGTAGTGGACGTGGAATGCCGCAAGAGGTGTCGGCAGACGCGGATCGGCGAGAGGAGCTCGGCCAGACCCGAAAAAAGGTTAGTGTTAATATAAAAATTTACTGAAAACTGAAAATTACTGAAAATTGTTGAAAATTTGACTTTAATTTGTTTGTAACTTTGCAGGTATACGTAGCAGAGGGCTTCGAGAGGTGTCCAGAGACGAGGATCGGCGAGGGAAGCTCGACCAGACCGGAAAAAAGGTAGGTACCAAGGAAAATTTTTAAGAAAATTTAAATTTTATGTGTTTTTTACTGGTTATTTGAAAATTTAAAACTATTTTTATATGAAAACGTCTGAAACTACTCTAGGGATACTATAGGAGGTCCGAAGGCACTATTGATGGCAGAAAACCGCGGCGCGAAAGGTGAATTTTTGACAAAAATATCGATGTTTTCCCTGTTGCGTGAAGCGCTTAGGAAGACTTTTTTGTTAGGTACTTAACTTTGAAAAATTGATAATAAAATAAGTAGTGGACGTGGAATGCCGCAAGAGGTGTCGGCAGACGCGGATCGGCGAGAGGAGCTCGGCCAGACCCGAAAAAAGGTTAGTGTTAATATAAAAATTTACTGAAAACTGAAAATTACTGAAAATTGTTGAAAATTTGACTTTAATTTGTTTGTAACTTTGCAGGTATACGTAGCAGAGGGCTTCGAGAGGTGTCCAGAGACGAGGATCGGCGAGGGAAGCTCGACCAGACCGGAAAAAAGGTAGGTACCAAGGAAAATTTTTAAGAAAATTTAAATTTTATGTGTTTTTTACTGGTTATTTGAAAATTTAAAACTATTTTTATATGAAAACGTCTGAAACTACTCTAGGGATACTATAGGAGGTCCGAAGGCACTATTGATGGCAGAAAACCGCGGCGCGAAAGGTGAATTTTTGACAAAAATATCGATGTTTTCCCTGTTGCGTGAAGCGCTTAGGAAGACTTTTTTGTTAGGTACTTAACTTTGAAAAATTGATAATAAAATAAGTAGTGGACGTGGAATGCCGCAAGAGGTGTCGGCAGACGCGGATCGGCGAGAGGAGCTCGGCCAGACCCGAAAAAAGGTTAGTGTTAATATAAAAATTTACTGAAAACTGAAAATTACTGAAAATTGTTGAAAATTTGACTTTAATTTGTTTGTAACTTTGCAGGTATACGTAGCAGAGGGCTTCGAGAGGTGTCCAGAGACGAGGATCGGCGAGGGAAGCTCGACCAGACCGGAAAAAAGGTAGGTACCAAGGAAAATTTTTAAGAAAATTTAAATTTTATGTGTTTTTTACTGGTTATTTGAAAATTTAAAACTATTTTTATATGAAAACGTCTGAAACTACTCTAGGGATACTATAGGAGGTCCGAAGGCACTATTGATGGCAGAAAACCGCGGCGCGAAAGGTGAATTTTTGACAAAAATATCGATGTTTTCCCTGTTGCGTGAAGCGCTTAGGAAGACTTTTTTGTTAGGTACTTAACTTTGAAAAATTGATAATAAAATAAGTAGTGGACGTGGAATGCCGCAAGAGGTGTCGGCAGACGCGGATCGGCGAGAGGAGCTCGGCCAGACCCGAAAAAAGGTTAGTGTTAATATAAAAATTTACTGAAAACTGAAAATTACTGAAAATTGTTGAAAATTTGACTTTAATTTGTTTGTAACTTTGCAGGTATACGTAGCAGAGGGCTTCGAGAGGTGTCCAGAGACGAGGATCGGCGAGGGAAGCTCGACCAGACCGGAAAAAAGGTAGGTACCAAGGAAAATTTTTAAGAAAATTTAAATTTTATGTGTTTTTTACTGGTTATTTGAAAATTTAAAACTATTTTTATATGAAAACGTCTGAAACTACTCTAGGGATACTATAGGAGGTCCGAAGGCACTATTGATGGCAGAAAACCGCGGCGCGAAAGGTGAATTTTTGACAAAAATATCGATGTTTTCCCTGTTGCGTGAAGCGCTTAGGAAGACTTTTTTGTTAGGTACTTAACTTTGAAAAATTGATAATAAAATAAGTAGTGGACGTGGAATGCCGCAAGAGGTGTCGGCAGACGCGGATCGGCGAGAGGAGCTCGGCCAGACCCGAAAAAAGGTTAGTGTTAATATAAAAATTTACTGAAAACTGAAAATTACTGAAAATTGTTGAAAATTTGACTTTAATTTGTTTGTAACTTTGCAGGTATACGTAGCAGAGGGCTTCGAGAGGTGTCCAGAGACGAGGATCGGCGAGGGAAGCTCGACCAGACCGGAAAAAAGGTAGGTACCAAGGAAAATTTTTAAGAAAATTTAAATTTTATGTGTTTTTTACTGGTTATTTGAAAATTTAAAACTATTTTTATATGAAAACGTCTGAAACTACTCTAGGGATACTATAGGAGGTCCGAAGGCACTATTGATGGCAGAAAACCGCGGCGCGAAAGGTGAATTTTTGACAAAAATATCGATGTTTTCCCTGTTGCGTGAAGCGCTTAGGAAGACTTTTTTGTTAGGTACTTAACTTTGAAAAATTGATAATAAAATAAGTAGTGGACGTGGAATGCCGCAAGAGGTGTCGGCAGACGCGGATCGGCGAGAGGAGCTCGGCCAGACCCGAAAAAAGGTTAGTGTTAATATAAAAATTTACTGAAAACTGAAAATTACTGAAAATTGTTGAAAATTTGACTTTAATTTGTTTGTAACTTTGCAGGTATACGTAGCAGAGGGCTTCGAGAGGTGTCCAGAGACGAGGATCGGCGAGGGAAGCTCGACCAGACCGGAAAAAAGGTAGGTACCAAGGAAAATTTTTAAGAAAATTTAAATTTTATGTGTTTTTTACTGGTTATTTGAAAATTTAAAACTATTTTTATATGAAAACGTCTGAAACTACTCTAGGGATACTATAGGAGGTCCGAAGGCACTATTGATGGCAGAAAACCGCGGCGCGAAAGGTGAATTTTTGACAAAAATATCGATGTTTTCCCTGTTGCGTGAAGCGCTTAGGAAGACTTTTTTGTTAGGTACTTAACTTTGAAAAATTGATAATAAAATAAGTAGTGGACGTGGAATGCCGCAAGAGGTGTCGGCAGACGCGGATCGGCGAGAGGAGCTCGGCCAGACCCGAAAAAAGGTTAGTGTTAATATAAAAATTTACTGAAAACTGAAAATTACTGAAAATTGTTGAAAATTTGACTTTAATTTGTTTGTAACTTTGCAGGTATACGTAGCAGAGGGCTTCGAGAGGTGTCCAGAGACGAGGATCGGCGAGGGAAGCTCGACCAGACCGGAAAAAAGGTAGGTACCAAGGAAAATTTTTAAGAAAATTTAAATTTTATGTGTTTTTTACTGGTTATTTGAAAATTTAAAACTATTTTTATATGAAAACGTCTGAAACTACTCTAGGGATACTATAGGAGGTCCGAAGGCACTATTGATGGCAGAAAACCGCGGCGCGAAAGGTGAATTTTTGACAAAAATATCGATGTTTTCCCTGTTGCGTGAAGCGCTTAGGAAGACTTTTTTGTTAGGTACTTAACTTTGAAAAATTGATAATAAAATAAGTAGTGGACGTGGAATGCCGCAAGAGGTGTCGGCAGACGCGGATCGGCGAGAGGAGCTCGGCCAGACCCGAAAAAAGGTTAGTGTTAATATAAAAATTTACTGAAAACTGAAAATTACTGAAAATTGTTGAAAATTTGACTTTAATTTGTTTGTAACTTTGCAGGTATACGTAGCAGAGGGCTTCGAGAGGTGTCCAGAGACGAGGATCGGCGAGGGAAGCTCGACCAGACCGGAAAAAAGGTAGGTACCAAGGAAAATTTTTAAGAAAATTTAAATTTTATGTGTTTTTTACTGGTTATTTGAAAATTTAAAACTATTTTTATATGAAAACGTCTGAAACTACTCTAGGGATACTATAGGAGGTCCGAAGGCACTATTGATGGCAGAAAACCGCGGCGCGAAAGGTGAATTTTTGACAAAAATATCGATGTTTTCCCTGTTGCGTGAAGCGCTTAGGAAGACTTTTTTGTTAGGTACTTAACTTTGAAAAATTGATAATAAAATAAGTAGTGGACGTGGAATGCCGCAAGAGGTGTCGGCAGACGCGGATCGGCGAGAGGAGCTCGGCCAGACCCGAAAAAAAGGTTAGTGTTAATATAAAAATTTACTGAAAACTGAAAATTACTGAAAATTGTTGAAAATTTGACTTTAATTTGTTTGTAACTTTGCAGGTATACGTAGCAGAGGGCTTCGAGAGGTGTCCAGAGACGAGGATCGGCGAGGGAAGCTCGACCAGACCGGAAAAAAGGTAGGTACCAAGGAAAATTTTTAAGAAAATTTAAATTTTATGTGTTTTTTACTGGTTATTTGAAAATTTAAAACTATTTTTATATGAAAACGTCTGAAACTACTCTAGGGATACTATAGGAGGTCCGAAGGCACTATTGATGGCAGAAAACCGCGGCGCGAAAGGTGAATTTTTGACAAAAATATCGATGTTTTCCCTGTTGCGTGAAGCGCTTAGGAAGACTTTTTTGTTAGGTACTTAACTTTGAAAAATTGATAATAAAATAAGTAGTGGACGTGGAATGCCGCAAGAGGTGTCGGCAGACGCGGATCGGCGAGAGGAGCTCGGCCAGACCCGAAAAAAGGTTAGTGTTAATATAAAAATTTACTGAAAACTGAAAATTACTGAAAATTGTTGAAAATTTGACTTTAATTTGTTTGTAACTTTGCAGGTATACGTAGCAGAGGGCTTCGAGAGGTGTCCAGAGACGAGGATCGGCGAGGGAAGCTCGACCAGACCGGAAAAAAGGTAGGTACCAAGGAAAATTTTTAAGAAAATTTAAATTTTATGTGTTTTTTACTGGTTATTTGAAAATTTAAAACTATTTTTATATGAAAACGTCTGAAACTACTCTAGGGATACTATAGGAGGTCCGAAGGCACTATTGATGGCAGAAAACCGCGGCGCGAAAGGTGAATTTTTGACAAAAATATCGATGTTTTCCCTGTTGCGTGAAGCGCTTAGGAAGACTTTTTTGTTAGGTACTTAACTTTGAAAAATTGATAATAAAATAAGTAGTGGACGTGGAATGCCGCAAGAGGTGTCGGCAGACGCGGATCGGCGAGAGGAGCTCGGCCAGACCCGAAAAAAGGTTAGTGTTAATATAAAAATTTACTGAAAACTGAAAATTACTGAAAATTGTTGAAAATTTGACTTTAATTTGTTTGTAACTTTGCAGGTATACGTAGCAGAGGGCTTCGAGAGGTGTCCAGAGACGAGGATCGGCGAGGGAAGCTCGACCAGACCGGAAAAAAGGTAGGTACCAAGGAAAATTTTTAAGAAAATTTAAATTTTATGTGTTTTTTACTGGTTATTTGAAAATTTAAAACTATTTTTATATGAAAACGTCTGAAACTACTCTAGGGATACTATAGGAGGTCCGAAGGCACTATTGATGGCAGAAAACCGCGGCGCGAAAGGTGAATTTTTGACAAAAATATCGATGTTTTCCCTGTTGCGTGAAGCGCTTAGGAAGACTTTTTTGTTAGGTACTTAACTTTGAAAAATTGATAATAAAATAAGTAGTGGACGTGGAATGCCGCAAGAGGTGTCGGCAGACGCGGATCGGCGAGAGGAGCTCGGCCAGACCCGAAAAAAGGTTAGTGTTAATATAAAAATTTACTGAAAACTGAAAATTACTGAAAATTGTTGAAAATTTGACTTTAATTTGTTTGTAACTTTGCAGGTATACGTAGCAGAGGGCTTCGAGAGGTGTCCAGAGACGAGGATCGGCGAGGGAAGCTCGACCAGACCGGAAAAAAGGTAGGTACCAAGGAAAATTTTTAAGAAAATTTAAATTTTATGTGTTTTTTACTGGTTATTTGAAAATTTAAAACTATTTTTATATGAAAACGTCTGAAACTACTCTAGGGATACTATAGGAGGTCCGAAGGCACTATTGATGGCAGAAAACCGCGGCGCGAAAGGTGAATTTTTGACAAAAATATCGATGTTTTCCCTGTTGCGTGAAGCGCTTAGGAAGACTTTTTTGTTAGGTACTTAACTTTGAAAAATTGATAATAAAATAAGTAGTGGACGTGGAATGCCGCAAGAGGTGTCGGCAGACGCGGATCGCGAGAGGAGCTCGGCCAGACCCGAAAAAAGGTTAGTGTTAATATAAAAAATTTACTGAAAACTGAAAATTACTGAAAATTGTTGAAAATTTGACTTTAATTTGTTTGTAACTTTGCAGGTATACGTAGCAGAGGGCTTCGAGAGGTGTCCAGAGACGAGGATCGGCGAGGAAGCTCGACCAGACCGGAAAAAAGGTAGGTACCAAGGAAAATTTTTAAGAAAATTTAAATTTTATGTGTTTTTTACTGGTTATTTGAAAATTTTAAAACTATTTTTATATGAAAACGTCTGAAACTACTCTAGGGATACTATAGGAGGTCCGAAGGCACTATTGATGGCAGAAAACCGCGCGCGAAAGGTGAATTTTTGACAAAAATATCGATGTTTTCCCTGTTGCGTGAAGCGCTTAGGAAGACT